>JABUQX010101257.1:0-30000 GCA_015478945.1 Trachelipus rathkii | reverse complement strand
TAATTCTTAATAGTGAAGATTACATGAAGATTGGATGCGGAATTTTACCTCATTCAGGGACACCGAAGTGGAAAAGTGCGACAAATTGAGGTAAGGGAAGAAACTCTGGGTGGTGTTTTTTAAAAATTGTATGAAACCAAAAGGATGCAGGTCAGAAAAGGGGTAACGAAAAGGTTGGAAAGAATTGTGAGAAAAAAAAATTAAACAAAACCAAATAAAATACAAAACACAAAATCAAACCCACGAAATCAAAGAGAGGATTATCAACCAGTCCCTTATTACAGATCAATTATACGCGAGTTCTGGAGGAATTTTATCCTAATTAATACACAATTTTAATATAATAATGTAGGAAATTAGTAGTTAATTTACACCAAAAACTCTCTCGCCCACTATTTAGTAATATAATATATAATATATATATAATATAATATTATTATACCTATATATATATATATATAGTATAATATTATATATATATATAATATATAATATATAATATATATATATATATTATATATATAATATATATATATATTATATATATATATATAATATATATATAAAATGCTCGAAACACTATTGCAGAAGCTAACTAGTCATCAATTTTTGTGCCTAATAGACCGTGTGTGTAAAAAAGAGTCGAGATAAAAATTTGAGTCGCATTCTGGTGTGCTGAGGTCAAGCCACAAACTTATTTTATGATAGAATAAATATTTTAGCCATTCCTTATTTGTTGACTTAAAAAATCTTTTTTCCAGTTTATGAATTTTATTATTAGATGAAAATTTGCTTATCAAATTTCATTCTGAAAGACCGCCTGTAAAAAATGCCATATGAGATTCTTCCTAGGCCATAAGAACTTTAAAAGTCTACATTTTCAGCAGCTGACTCTACTAAGCTGTAAAAGAAAATAAGTATGTAAATAAACTTTGTTCTCCAATTTTGAAATGTATATTCAAATTTAAAGATCGTTACATGTAACATTCAATTTTATATTACTTTATCAGCTCGTGTAATTTTCAAAATCTTCACCACAGGTGTTATTTTTTAATAAGAATGTTACGTGGAAGACTGAGACGAAATTTTTTTCGACATAATTTTTCCATATTAATTTTCAATTGTACTTCCGAATTTCTTCTACAAATCTGACGAAAGACAACAATCTCACAAATTCATCATTTCATTCATCATCATTCATCATCATCCGTTACTCGGCACTCACAACTTATCAAAGTAATTACAAGCGATCAATGTTTAAACAGAAGAAATATAAAAAATTATCGGACACCTGCAATTTTTCCATGCCAGATATTGCTCATCAAATTATAGAAAAAACGAGATGTATTTGGAATTCCTTGGATGAAAAAAAATACATAAAAAGTATTTTGGCGTGCTGTTACATGCTGGATAGCTGGTTACTTATATTAAAGATATTATATATATATATATAGATATATATACTATATATATATATATATTATATATATATAAGGTTTTTTAATATTTTTTTTTCCTCCATATGTCTGTACTCGGTTAACGTCTCGAGCAGGAGGAAGCTAAGGCCCAAGGGTGAGAATAGCTCACATTCTCAGACCCGACCAGTGCGAACCTGGGATCCCTCGCTTAGTTTGGCGTAGTGCCCTCTAACAATGAGCCTTATACGGGCGCTTTTAAATTAAATAAATATAAAAATACATGAGAAAAAAATTTAAAAATTATATACATAGTATACATAATATAATATCACTATTATTACCATTATCATTATTACATTACCACTATCACCGATCATTACCATTACCATCAGTATTATCACTTGTTATATATCAACATTAACCAGTTATCACCATCGACTATTCATTGACATTACCATCATCATTATCATTATTATTATTATCATTACTAATAATAAATAGTATATATAATAATATTATATATATATAATATATAGTAATAACTATATTATATATATAATACTATATTAGTATTATATATATATATAGTATATATACTATACTACTATATATAATAATATATTTACTATATATATAATTTATATATTATTCTGTGAATAGATGATAAAGATACTAAAGAGCTTCCAACGCTATGCGATTATATATAATATTATAAATAATATAAGATATATATATATATATATATATGAATATAATATAAATATATAGTATATAAATATATATTATAATATAGTATATATATAACTATATATATGATATATATATATATATTATAATATATATATATATATATATATATCATATATATATATCAAGTATATATATATATTATATATATATATAGTATATAATTATATAAAATAGGTCTCTGCTAGTTTCTGACTATGCATAGACTTGTTTAGTGATACACAGATTTTACGTCAAGGTGTATACTTAACAAAATTTATCATAACAACAAAGATTAGGGTAGTTAACCGAAACCTAATCTATATGGATCGACGATTCAGTAAAACTCTAGCACCTAACTTATAATATATATGATATATATATATATCATGATATAATATATATATATTATATATATAATAGAACTAACGTTTATTCATTTGTATTATATAATATATATATAATTATATATATTATTATATATATATATATAATATATCACTTAAACAAAAAATTGATGTGATGCCGTTGCATCAAAATCCAATCAGAGCGTCGACTTAGAGTTAAAAAAACACAAATCAATGAATGTATACGGCCTGACTTGAGCAAAAGTGCAGCAATTACCCGAAAGAGGCACCACATACGCATATAATAATTAATATATATATATAGTCGGGGTTCCCAATATTCACGTAGAATTTATGAGAAAGCACATATTGAAACATTATTAAACAAAAGGAAATAATAAAAAAGCGTGGGAATTGTAAGTTTCTTCTTTATTATAAAATTATAAAATAACATCGGAATTTGACACTTGTGGGCCGTTTTTAATCTTTACTTTTATCATTTTATATCTAAAAATATTATAGACAAAATATGAATAGACTGCCGAATCCTTCTTTTAAAAACGACTTTCAATCTTGGGAATTGACAAAGCGGGAAGGTGGGAATATGCCCGTTGTCTTTTCAATAAAGAATATGGTATAAGTAGTAGATCCAACAGCTGTAATGGTAATACAAAATACGAATCTTAATTAATATATACTATATAAAAAGAAATAGACTGTGCGAGGGCATCTCTCCACACACGCCCTTATAGTTTCACTTCTTTAGGCTTACTCTCTTCACAATCCTAAAATCAACCCTGGTTGGGGCAGACAGAGACACGCTAAAACAGCTTTTCTTCCTGATTGGTTCTTTGAATTTTAAATAAGTATAACAACAGTTTGTTTTACATGTGCACATGGCGTTACAAAATAGTGACCCTCATAGATAGGTATACTTAACCTAACTGATAATTAAGTAAACATCCCAAGTTGATATAACCTTTAAATATTAAACTATTAATTTTATAAAAACTTTGCTAAGAAAAATATTATTTATGAAAATTTTATGGGGAATTTCCGCAGACTTATTCTGTTTAAAGAATTTGTACATATCCATTTTATTCGAGATATAGCCAGAAAAGAATTCTCTCTCTCTTCTAATTTAACAAATTCCTATTTAAAATCAAAATATTTGAGCAAAAATAGAAATTATTTTGCTTCAGATACCTTTCCGGCTCCGGCTCCGGCTTTTGACATCACCTTTCCAGTGAAAATTTATTTTTCGGCTTGATATTATATTTCCATTCAAACAATAATTTGAGCTACCAAAATAATGAAAGCAATAAATTTATGTCTCCATCTACAACAAAAATTAATGTAAAATTCTTTTAACATATATATTTAAAGTATAAAATATTTGCATGCAAAAATTTACTTAAATCGGAAAATAACTTCAGCTATTTTTTGTGTTTAACTTCAAGGAAAATATACTCCTTTGTTTATTTGCTTTTCAATCTGTTAGTTGTGACGTCAAAGCTCATTCAGGTATTTTGTCCAGATATTTCCATATGAAGTTCCCCACTTTTCTCTTTTCTCATATTAGAATAAAATCAAATTGAGTTATTTTCTTCCCTCATTTCATTTCGTACAACATATCCAAAGTTTTTTCCTTCTATTTTATTTCTGCTTGTTGGGAGCTTTCGGCCGTAATTTCTTTTTTTTTGGATCTTTTACTATGAACATGTTTTGCTTTTAAGAACAAGTAATTTTAACTCTAAAGCTTTGATTTCATTATTTAAATAGAAAGGAAAACAAAGTTCGTCTTATGATTAGAATTTGAAGCGTCACAATTTTTTTTGAAGGGAGAGGCTGTGACATATGATGTCGCAATGAGGAATTAGTTATTTTGGTTGAAAGCATCCTTTTATTCTGAGGGATTTTCAAAATTCCTCGTTGCCTTCTTTTTTTTACATTTAAAATTTTTTAAGGAAAATTTTACTAGTTGTTACATTTTAAAGCATTATACAAATTTGAGAATAGATATTTTTTTTCTAATAAAGGAGAGATTCTATAGATACGGAACCATAGAAGAGCATGCAATTTTTTTAATGTAAAAAATTAATGTTTCATAATTAATAAAATATTTACCATTATAAAAATTAATTTCATACAAGCCTAACTAAATAGCTGGTACCAGATTTCGAAAAAGTTTCTTCTGACAGATTTTAATCTAGTTTTCCTTGATTGTAGTTTCATATTTAAGCACTTTTGTGTTTTTTATAATTATTTAAATTGCTTTAATTAATCTGGGTCCCTTATTAACGTATATGGGATTTAAATTCTGTTACTCGTAGGGGTCACCAACTTGGTGCATCTAGAAACTATATTAGACAAGAAAATAGAATTAAAGGTTTTTTTCCGTTTTTAATTTTATTATGTATGTAGATAAATTTTATTGACTCACTACACAAAATGAGTTATTGAAAGTTAATTAAAAATATTTAACCATTAAAACAATGTATATTAATGTTTGTATTTGTACAGGTTTTTTTCTACGGAACCGAAAATTACAATGCATTCTCTTTATGTAACTTACAGAAGCTTACTACTTTCTTTTATTATAATTTATTCAATGCAGTATTAGTATAATAATTGAAATGCTTAAATCACTTTAATAATATCATTATTATTTTTAACAGAATTCAATTGTATTGAATAGACAAAATATGGGAGTGGAGCCCATACTTTCACTCTTTCGTTTTTCAAGGCTCACTCTCTATAAAATAATAAAATCAACTCGGTTTGGGACAGACGCAGGGAGTCTTTGAGTCTTAAATAAGTATGACAAGTTATTTTACATGTGCATATAATAGTAACGCTCTTTGGGAGCTACATATATATATATATATATATAATTTTTATTCCATCTGCATACTGCATTTTTCACATTTTTCTGGTTTTTTACAATTTTTTTTCTAACCATAACAGCAACATTTTCATAATTCCGGCGAAGCACAGCGGAAATAGCGACCTTACGCAATTTATAAAACTTCTTAACGTTTGGTGTGAGCTGATTGGCCTAAATTTGTAAGGCTTAAATTTGATCAAGAAACGAACATCGGCAAACTTAAGCATTTCTTTACGTTCTCAAATAACAGCGTACAAATGCGCCAAAAATATGTAAAACGGCCTTTAGTCAGCAGCTTTCACACCTCATAAAAATATTAAAAGAAAAAACAAAATCATAATTCTATGTTGACGTAAGTAATCACTAACCCCCTGAAAAACTCATAATATCTTTACTGCAAGCGTATAATGTGGATGTTTTAAATCTATGTTAAAACTAACCCAAACTTTTAAAATAACCACAATTACCTTAACGTATATTATAATGTAATTATTGATTCCTGATACGTGGTAATATACGTAACTTTCTCATTTCGGCGGATTGTTTTTAATGGAAAAAAAAAAACGTGATCAAATTTTAGTTAGTCCAAATGACTCGTAACGAATTTTCACATACGATGCTTCGACCGAAAAAAAATTGGCTTGAGCTTAACTCGAGGCGGATAATCGACATGAGCCGGAACTTCTAAATCTCAAGTTGCCATTTTTGGGAAAATGTAAGTACCAATTGAGAAGGCAAAATAATTAAAGGACTATATTAACAAGAAAATTACACCCATCTTAATCTAAAACTGAATTTCAATAGCTTGAAAGCAAAATGCTGAAAAAAATTCTTCAAGTCTAAGCGATCAAGATTGCCCTATACCTTTGCTGCTTCATCATGTTGATATGCCAAATCAATAAACCTCTGCTACGGCACTGGCAAATTGTGATGGCACCCAATAGATTGGCGCCAGGGACTACTCGAGAATAAATGTCAACCCGCATCGCTGCAGGCACAAAGAGGTGTTCCTTCAGAACTGTTGGCCCAAGCCCACCACTTAATCATCTCCCCCTAAGTCAGCTATATAACTCACCTTCTCTACAATCAATATCACGCCTATAATGGATTCAAATTTTAAAATTTTGAGATTTTGAACATGAGCCGGTAAAACATTGCAGCGACGCGGAGAAAAACAATTACGTTATTTGGATAATAAAATCATGTACTAGGCATGTTAATCTCATCTCTTCCAAAAAATCGACGATGAAACATTCCCATTAAAAAAAATATAATAATAAAAAAAAAATAAATAAATAAATAAATAAAAAGATTTCAATCATACTTCGGGATTTCTTTTTATAGCGACCTCTCCCGGACCTCGAAGAACACTACTAAGAATAAAAAACCACTTATGAAGAATCGATCCAGGTCACATAAAAGTTATCCACCGAGCCACAAAGAAACTTATAGTATATATATATTATAATTCATTTATAATAGTAACGAATTTTCTATTATTATTACTTATTCATTACCATTCATCCTCATTATTATTATTATCATTATTATTTATATATTAAATTTTATTATTTATCTATTATTAGTATTATTATTATTATTATTATTATTATTATTATTATACACTACACCTATCAGAAAAGAAAGAAAATCCTCAGAAAGTCTTCCGCTGATTCATCGCACTTAAAAGTATTTATATAAAAAAAAGTTTTCAAGGCTTAATAGCGGAAGCATGCGTAATGGAATAATCGTAATAGCTGAATAAAAAGTCAGGAAAGATGTGTGTTGTGTGTGTGTTGTAGGTGTGTGTGTGGCTTGTGCTGGACTATGTGTTGTGTTCGGCGTGTGTATCGTGCCCCATCTCGTCAATGTTGTTGTGTTGCGGTCGTTCGTTGTGGTATTTGTGTGTGTGTGTGTTAGTGTAGGTGTGTTAGTGTGTGTGAATGGGACTCTATATATTATATAATAATGCTAGTATAATATAAAAAGAATATTATAGACTATACTAAATTCTGCTTACATTATACAAATTGTATACTAAGAAATGCTCATATATAATACTATACTATATATCATCTACAATATCTATATATATATATATATATAGTTCATATACAGGGTTTAAAAAAAAACATTGGGTTTTTTTAAAAAGACCATTTGGTATATTTTTAAATACAACCAAATAAACCTAATGGTTTTTTTTTGTGGTTTTTATGCTAATTTGATGGTTTTAAGTTGCTGTTTACCTGTTTAAATAGTCTTTAAAGTGCACAATCCATTCCACTCACTGCGAAAACTGTAAAGTATACACATATGCATATAACACTACGATTTGTTAATGTGTACATATGTTTGCATTTTATGTTTTTCATGGAGTTATGTGTATTGTTTATGATAGGTGTAAATGGTATAAAAATTATTATGATTTCTTGATGAGTTTTACATAAACTCATAAAGTAAAACATAAGAGGGTATATTAATAATATATAAAAATCTATCTGTAAAAAAATGTTATACTTTTGTTATGTTTACAAAAAAAGAACAAAAAAATGATAAAGAAAAGTGAGAATGAAATTGGTGTTCTCTAGGACATATACACATCAACAGAGTGACCTTTATATTGAATATCTTAGGAAATATTAAAGTCAATATCAATTGTGACGTTTTTAAATGGTATATTTAATTATGAGTTATTAAACTACAATTAAATGTAATATAAAAAGCGTAATTATATATTTTGAATTCGTCAGCATATATATATACTCTATATTATATTGATGAGAAGAAGAGAGAGAGAGAGACGAGGAAGAGACGATTAGAGAGAGAGAAAGAGAGAGATTCAGCATTAAAAGTCGAAACTGAAATTATCACTAAGAATTTTATACAAACATAAACTATATTTACCCTGCTTTTAGCTGTTCCCAACCGTATTTCTAAATTGTTGCTGCTGCACAGAGTCCAAAAGTGAAATACCCTTTCAACACATAGCAGTGATGGAAGTTGATGCACAATATGCGGTTATTTAGTTTTATATATGACTTTCATCTAATTCTTTTTTCTTTGAGAATCTGTACCAAGATGGAGTCACGCCTGACCAACAGATCACTCATCAAATAGGTAATAATTCCTGATATTTCTGTAAATCTTAATTCTTTAATTTATTCCATTAACAATGTCCAAAGTTTGTAATAAACACAATAGAACATCAAGACTATACTGGTGCGTCTAAATGATCTTGGGTTAAAATATATGCCAATAACACGTGAGCGTCCTGTACCTGACCTTATGATACCTCCTGTTTTTACTTTTGCACGTTAAATCTTGTCATCGTTGATGTGAGTGAGATTAACTAAGCTGTTCAGCTCCATATATTCATAATTTTTCCAAATGATAAAACATCATCACTTTAGCTTGTACATTCATTGCCATCTAGTCTTGGTTGATGCTTGTGGCCAACACACCTCCACAAAATGAGTTATTACTAATCAAAGGTGTGCTAACTTTTAGAAAACAGGAAATCGCTCAAGAAGCTCGAAACAAGAATCGTGTTTTAAAATAAGGTCTTAAAATTACAAATATTACCAGAAAATATAACTATATATTTATATATAGTATCTACTATATACGAGCAGTTTATCACTATCCTAATAGACTTATATATTCAAAATACTAAATATATTTGATATATATAATATATATTATACTATATATATTACTATATATATATATTATATATAAATTTAGAGTAGAGTATACGATATAAGTATATATATATATATATAATTTATATACTATATATATATATATATCATAATAATTACATTATGATAGACCTTTATCGATTATTATACTATATATATACATATAATTATATTATAATTATATATATTAATATATATCATATTATAATAAAAATAAAATATAATTTATATATTATTATATTCTATAATCATAGCAAGATATATAGTACTATAGTTATATATAATATACTATATATTATTATATCTACTATATATATATAATAATGTGATCACATATATATATAATCATTCTCACAATATATAATACAAGCAGCCAAAAAAAAATTATTAGTCCTTTCAGGTACTCTTCGATTTGACAAAACTTGAGCGCACAAACCATCGATCCAACATGCTAAAGAACCATAAAAAATACATTTTAAATAGTGTATGCATTGGTTTTTTTATGGTTTAAAACCATTGGTTATTTTATAAGTTAGGTTTAAACAATGGGGCTTAAACCACCATGGTTAAACCAAATGGCTTTAAACGCATCCCACCCTATAGTCATATATAATACTATAGTATATATATATATATATAATATATTTTTTATAATTTTTAAAATTTTTTTTTATATTATATATTTTAGTTCAACTTTTTTTTTTCTATATATAGAATTCAGTGCTTCTTATATTACATAATACCTATATATAACTATATAATATATAGTATATTATAATATATATAATATTATAGATAAATATATATATATATATATATACTAAATATATTACCTATACTATAATATATATATATATTATATATATATTATTATATACGAAAATTAAATATATCATTAAATATAATATATATATATTATATTATATATATCTATAAATATATTATATATATATATATTTACTATAATATATCTATCTTGCTACTGGTTTAGCTATACATACTACTATATATATATATATATATATATATATTATACCTATATTTATAATAAATATATATATAGTATACTCTATATACATTATATCACCATATATACTACTATCTAATATCACTATCAAATTACGTCACATATTAGGTACCATCTTAAAACACAAAGATTATTACATATATATATATGATAATTATTATAGTATAATAATTAGTAGTAGAGTTCACAGCTATATACTTATATTAATATATACTTATATATATATAATACACACATATAATAACTATATATCTATTGGCCCGTTGTTTACTGAGTGGGATTTACCCATGCTTTTTTATACGAAAGTAGCAATTATATAATACCCTATCAATTATTTGGCCTAAGGTTTCGCAAAATAATTTAAAGAGATAGTTATATATAAAATAGTTAAATACATACTAATATATATATAATATATATTATATATATAACTAATATATATATATATATATAAATTATATATATCATATCATATATATATAATAATTATATTACTTTTGATTCCATTCAGAAGCTCTACCCACCAACACCATATATATCTAACACCTGCCATCTTCCCTATTAACCGTATCATACGCCTGTTGCAAATCCATTAAAACCTAAATACCAATTCTTATTCTTTTCTCTTCTCATTTCTTCTCTCCCAGCTGTTTCCAATGTAAAGATGTTTGTCCACCTCTCTACCACTTTAAACGTACCTTTTTCTTCACCAATCACAGTTCCTTCAGTCACTCGACGAACTCTTTCGACAAAGCCAGCCAGTGTATTACTCCCTACAAACATCAATAAACTATATTCTCAATAATTCATACATGTTACCCTTACCTTCCCTTACCCTTATACTATAAGGGTTTACTACTTACTGCTCTCCGTCTAATCCCTCGGCATACTATACCCTCCATAAACGTGTTGTCACACAACTTCCAAATCCAATCAATCGTTCTTGATCATTTCACCAGTAATTTCATCTATACCTGCAAATTTACCATTCTTCAACTTTCTCACTCTTACCCATTACCTCCTCCCCCCCTTACTAATGACCTCACCCCCAAAATACCTATTCTTTGTTTTGCACCATCAAACCCACACACATTCACTATCACCTTCTTATTATTGTCATTGTTATTGCAGATTTTTTGAAGTGTTCCTCCACACTCCCTCACATCTCATCATTCCAGCAGTTACGGAAGGCACTTTCCGTTTTTCATTTACTTCTAAGCAAATCCACTACTCTCATTCTTATCTTGTCGCCGCTTCCTTCCAAGAGCTTCTATTACCTTGTATAGTCCCAATTCATCCTAATTCGAAACTGATTCATTTACTCTCTCTTTTTTCCTCTACGTATGCACGTTTTAGTTTTCCTTGTTTCCCCTCTATATAATTCCAAACATCGTTCTTTTTGAAGCACATCATTGGCCTTTTGTACATTCAACCCACGCTTCTTTTTTTTACTTTTAACCGCTTGGCGCACCACGCTCTTCATTCCACCATTAAATGTTAACATTTTTTATCGCTACTTTAGCACATCCACATTACTTGTCTTTGCACTGCTTATAACTGCTCTCCATTCATTTGCTCCCAGACTTCGTGTTCAGCTCATTCAACTTGTTCACATTGCAGCCTGACTTTACTTGCGAGCGCTCCTTAAATACTTATCCTTATTACTTCGTCACTAACGTTCCACTCTTAATTCTATCCACTAACTTCCTCATTACTCATCTTTCTCAACATCCAAGCCCGACACTAACTATAAATTTTAACATAAAATGTCACGAGAAATAATTGAATTACATTACTAAGCCCTCTCACTGATGATATTATTTATGTATTATTATTATATTATTATTATTATTATTATTATTATATTATTTATTATTATTATTAAATTATTATATTATTATTATTATTATTCACTTAAATTATTATTATATTATTATTATCATTATTATTATATATCTATTATTATCTATTGATTATTTATAATTCCCATTAATATATTATATTATTATATTACTATAATTATTATTATATATTATTATTGATAATTATTATCTATTATATTATTATCTATATAATTTATTGATTATTATATTATATATTACTATTATTTATTATACTTATTATTATTATATTCAGAGTAGTGTAGTAGTAGTAGTAGTAGTGTATAGTAGTGACTAATGAGTATAGATGTATAGTAGTAGTAGTGAGTAGTATTTTTATTATTAGTATAGTATCATTAGTATAATTCATATTAAATTAATTCATTGTTTTGTTAATTATTTATTAGAATTATTATTAATATTATTTATTATTAATTTTATATTTATTATTATTATTATTGTTATTATCTATTATTATTATTTTATCCCATTTATTATTATCTATTATATATTATTATTATTACTTATTATTTATATTATTATTATTATCATTATTATTATATATCTATTATTATTATTATTTTCAGTATTATTACTTTATTTACTTATTATTTTATTATTATTATTATTATTATTATTATATTATTCTTATTATTAATTATAATATATTATTATTAATTATTAATGTATTTTATTAACATACTAAAAGATCTTGAAAACAATTACTTATTAGTGGTTATATAGCACCACCACAAGAAGAGGTGAATTAATACAAAAACTCGGATGAATCTATGCATTTTCCTACACTGATAAGTGGTGAACTCTGTAATAGCTCGGTGACTCTCAATATTGACGGTATCTAGGCAGTCAATACCAAATTCTTGTGGAGAAAAAAATTCTAATTGACACTATGACGTCAAACGGCTACACTTAAAATATATTTTACAAAAAATTACACGGCCAAGATGAACACAATAATCCCAACATCATTGACCATTATATGGTAAATAATCGTGCACAACTTAAATCCTTTAATAGACGTAGACGCTGACCTCTCCGGACCCACTTACCCAGCCTCTCTGACATTTGAATCTCGTACCTGGTTCCCCTAGTGCACACGGAAAATAGAATATAGGCTAATATCGGAAGACCGTAAACAAACATTTCTACGCCAAATAAAAATACAGACTTCTCCTTTACTCTCAAGCGATAATCTCTCATAGATGAAAAACTACAAAATTTTATTCCCATTCTCTACCGACACGTATGATAAAAAGATTCCCAGTAAAACACAAAACAAATCTCAGAAAAGAGGTCAATGAATAAATGGCTACTAAGCATTTAAACCTCAAAGACAAAAAACACAACCCTACATATAATGCGTAAGCTCCTCTCGTATACTCGAGGCATGTTTACACAGAATTACCTCCTCTACACTTAAACAAAAAACTAATAGAAACTCAAAGCTAGCTTTCTGTTGCTGATAAGTCTCAACCAGACTCTAATCCAACCCACGTTCAAAGGACATCTAGTAACCGACATTTTAAACCCACACAATAAACAAAAAACAAATATACTTAAAAAAATAGGCGATGAAATAGTCAAGAATAAGCAACGTATAGTTAATGAATTGAACTCTACTTTACTACCGGTAGGGGCCAGTGTATATTACAGCAGCCGAAACCGATATGTTCCCAGACAACAACATCGCGGACTGAGGGTCTGTCGTAACCTAGCTATTCCAGACCACACAGGGCAGGAACTTTGCATTCGAAAGAGAATATCAACCCTCTACGTCGAGTGCGTTATAAATCGGTTCATGAAGAAAGGCTCCTGACCTGCAAGGTCCGTCCCGAACTGGACCTCCAACAAACACTGCAAAAAAAGAAAGTCCCGTCACCTAATTTTAGCCTCTCTCGAATACCAACTTCAATGATACATCACTATCCAACTGACTAAAAATGCAAAATTATCCCTAGTTCCGTAAGAGACTCTGACACCTCCCTTGCCGAAAACGGTCGTCCGAATTTCAATCGCTACATACACAACTGGTCCAAAATCTTTGAAAAAATTAGTCCATGCTCAACTTTACTAATTACCTTGTCATGTAAATGGGGGCTTCTCTCTCGAACGTTTGGCTTCACCAGAAAACCGCCAACACAGAGGCATGCCTTGAATTCCTTACTGAAAACTATACAAAGCACTAAATGAAAACAAACATGTGGTACTTTTACTGTGAGATTTCTGCGAAAGTATTCCATGTTAGTTCCGCACAAGCCTACTCATTAATACAAATTAGAGAGAGCTTGTATCAGCAATGGTTCACTACAATGGTTTCATTCATTCTTATCTGAACTATGCATTATTTCAATTATTATATTATATATTATTATTACTTATATGTATATTTATTATTATTATATTATTATATTATATTATTTATTATTTATTATTATTATTATTAATTATTAATATATTATTATATATTATTAGTAATTATAATATTATATTATTCATTAATTATTATTATTATTATGAGTGGATGTATATACAAACGAGTATAAAACTTAATAATATTATTATTATTAATATGTAATTTTGTTATTAATATGTAATCTTGTTATATATGTAATTATGTTATTTATATGTAATCTTATTATTAATATGTAATCTTATATTTATTATTATTATTCATTACTTATTATTATTATTATTATTATATATTATTTATTATATATTATTTATTATTATCATTATTATTACTATCTTCACTACTTCCCTATGTGATATTATTATTATTATATTACTTATACTTAATTAGTTATCACTAATTACATTATTGTCAATAAATTATCATATTATTATAATTTATTATTCGACCTGATACTTATCTGTTATGATTGGCGTATTCATTATTATTTCAATACTTATTTCAATATTTCAATTTATATATGATGCATTGATTATTATTATCTAAAAATATTTATTTCAAAATATTTCCTATAATAACTATAATTTTGATTCTATCAATCATTAATAATTAATGTTCATTTTATACTATTATATATTCATAATTATATTATTATTATTATTATTATTATTATTATATTATTATTATGAATTATGTATTCGTTCATTATTATTTTTAATGAGTAGCGTCATATTATATTATATTGATTATATTATTATTAATTATTATTATTATATATAGCTATATATCTATTTTATGGTTCATTATTATTTATTATTACTTATTATTATCTATTATTGAAAAATTCATTATCCTATTATTATTATTATTATTATTATTATTATATTACTTATTATTAATTATTAATATTACATTATTATAATTATTATTATTATATTACTTATTATTATTATTATTATTATTATATTATGTTTCAGTATTATTATTATTATCTAATTATTATTATTATTATCATTATATCTATTATTATTATTATTTATATTATTCAGATTATTATTATTATTATTATAGTTATATTATATATTATATTATTATTATTATCTTATCATTTTATTATATATTACTTATTATTATTAATATTATATTATTATTATTATTATATTTTATTACTTGGGCTCAAAGGATGAAAATGTAAACCATGCTCCACCTTAACATCATGCTGGTGCGGGCTCAACTGGACTATGGTTGTGCCATTCGAATCTCGCCCTATGTATTATCAGTCCTATCCTCCGCCTTCTTGACCCATATACGACTTGAGCTCTGCGCTCTGCACGGGCGCATTCCGTCTCCTCTTCCGAGGGAAAGCCTGGGAGGTGGACGCGGGGTTGATGCCCCTATCACCTGCGGAGGGAAGCAGCTCACTGTGCTCGCTGTTCATTCGGTCTTGCAGTTCCTACCCTCGTCTGCCTTGACACCTATAATAGAGGGTGTTCGTTCACAAACCCCTTCTTATTGCCATTTGCCTGGGGTTGTTTACTTCCCATCTTATTCTTTTCCTCGACTTCCTCAACGAGCGGTCATGCAATTTGATTTACCTATACGCGTTCACAGGGGGTCTCTCGGCCTCGCTGCGCCTCTGCCAGTGGAACTCCAGTCTTCTGCTAGATAACGGAGCGCACCAGTGCTGTTGAGATTCCTTTGTATCTCAGCGGAGGTTCCATAGCGACTCTATAGGCCGGTTTACCACCGATGGTCAAAGACGGAGAAGGGTGGAGCTTCCAGCCTGTGTTTCCGGACATCACTGTCTCCCATACCCGTTCTCCGCGCATATTGATCTGTTTTCTTCACCCTGAACCAATAGCTCCACTGTCCCATGGCGCCGGTTGAACAAGGATCAGTACCTTCGCCCGTAGGGGTAATTATACCATCTTTTCCGATTCTCGGAGCGCCCTCTCCCAGTCGTGCTTCACCGGTCAACCCCGTAACCGTTTGACAGGTTTTTGTACCATTCACACGCTCCCATCTGCTTGTTACCCAGCGGCAGCACACATCACTTGATTCTGTTGGGTTCCCTGCCCATCTGGGGGTGTCCTGGCAATATCATATCCCGATGGGTCGAGGACCCAAACGGGCTTGCTGCAGCCCAGGTGGTTGTCGGGTTGCCCGTTACCTTCCTCCAGCTGTGCGCCTGGGCCATTTCCCTGCTAGCGAGACTTCGTCCATCTCATTACGTCGGGCTTTCCTCTCTGGCTGGCACTTTCGATGTCTGGGCGGAGGAGCTCTGGCGCCAAAGCTTCGTCATTTGCTAAACCCGTCCTTGGCCGGGTCGTTCGTTCTTGTAGGAAGAGTCGCCCTGAGGTGGGTCCTGGCTCGAGTGCGTCTGGGTCATATCAATCTTACCCATAGATTTCTTATGTCGCAGGGGGATCCCCCGACCTGCCCATTTTGCTCCTCCAATTGTCCTCTCACAGTCGTTCATATCTTTGTGGATTGCGTGGCCATCTCGACCCTTCGAAGCAAGTTCTTCCCTGATGTGCTCACTATACCTCTCCAGCATCGCCTTCCGCACATTCTACCTGAATCATCTTCATTTAGTAGTGACCCGAGCTTTTGCCTTCCTGTTGGAACTAAACATTTTATAATAAGATCTAACCATTTCAGCACTGTTCATGTATCGTTTTGTTAGGGACTTCCCCTGTAGTTAGTATACTGACACAGTATAGCCACATTTCAGTGTGCTGTGGAGGTCCCTGTACACCTCACTCTAAATAAAAATATATTTGTTTAACAAAACAAAAAATTGATTATTATTATTAATATATTATTATTATTATTATTATTATTATTATTATTATTATTATTAATTATTATTATTATTATTATTATTATTATTATTATTATTATTATTTTTAAAACTATTTTGTATAGTATTGATATAATGTTCAAATGTTTCTGTCATCACTAACTTTAGGCTTTAGTTTCAGTGTCATTTACTGTTTATATTATGTTATACTAGGTTTCGACTTAACAGCTGAATTAGCAAATTGTATTTATTATATTATTATGCTTTTATCATTATTATTATTATGATTATTTTTATTGCTATTATTCTTATATCCTTTATCTACCATGTATTATATAATATATATTATATTATATTATTAGTTTATTATTATTATTTCATTATTTTATTATTATTATTATATTAGATTCATTATATATATATTATTAGTTGACTGGCTTACTATTATTATGAATATTATTTTTATTTATTATTATTATTATTATTACTTATTATTACTCATGTATTATTATAATATTATTATTATTATTATTATTATATTATTTATGATGTAGAATATATTATTATATCTTTATTATATTATTATTTTCATTATTATTAATTATTATTATTATTATTATTTATTTTGATTATTATTTTATTATTATTATTATTATTATTTATTATGTTATTGATATATTATTATTTAGTTATATGTATTATTATTACTATATTATTATTATTTTCTTATTATTATTATTATATTTAATATTATATTAATATTAATCATTATTATTATTACTATACCTAATATTATTATATTATTATTATGCTATTATTCAATTATTATTATTATTATTATTATTATTCATTATTATTATTATCATTATTATTATATATTATTAATGTTATTATTATATGTCATATTTATTGTTATTATTCATTCATATATTATTCATTATATTATAATTTTAAATATATTAATTGATTATTTAATTATATTATTATATTCGATTATTAATATAATTCATGTATTATGGTGAGTGTCGCGTGTACCTATTGATATATGATCTACCACTCTGATATTATTATTATTATTATTATTATTATATTATTATATATTATTATTACATTACCTTATTATCTATTGTTCATGATATATTATAATCATTAATTTATATTATATTATTATTATTATTATTATATATTATTATTATTATTATATTATATATAATATGATATTATTTATTATTACTTATATTATTATTATATTCAAGTCTAATAATCCTAATATTAATTATTTATATAATACTATTATCGATATAATTACTACTTATATTGCCTAAGTATCCGTATTACTTTATTCAGGCTCCCACATGGACCCGAAAAACTCCCCTCTAGTAGCCCCCTTTTCTTCATCTGAAGTTTATTATCTGGATGTAGTTAATTATAAATATGTAAAACTATTACCAACACTTTAACTCTAAGACATATCTACTAAGGATCAATTTCTCTTCGATTAGATTTTGGTATCTAGCGCATCTCTGTAACATTGCTAATTATTATTATATTATATTATTATTATTATTGATAGTTGATTATTATAATATTAGGATATTATATAATATTATAACTTTATTTATCATTTCATAACTGCTATTGATGCTCATCCCTCCGATTATTATATATTATCTATGCGTATTATTATTCCAATTATTATTCCTATTCACTCATCTTCATATTGCATACCTCATACCCGACTCTAATTACACACCAACCCTATAGACAAGAGCTGGTCCTCTCCGGCTGGGAGATGCCTTATCAAATAGCCCAGCTCTCCCCACCACCCTATCTAGGTCACGCTAATGTCATAACAGCACCGCAGATCTCAATACACATTAAGTCTCCCCACGCTAGTCCTTATTCTGAATAATTTTCACTCCCCTCGGTGCGATCTACTGCGCCAACATCGTGGCACCCATACCAAACTAGCTCCACTCCTCAGCTTATTATTAATTATCCCTATGCTATTAATATTGCTCCATATCGCCCAGCTAATTCTATTATCTATACTATCAAAGTTCATTTCCGCACTGTGATGTGATGACTTCCGAGTGAGGATTCACTTAGCTTGTAGATTATTTATTCTATTTAGTCCATCTATCTATTTCTCCATTACCGAGCTACTCTCAAACTACTTTTAATCTTCGATTTAATCTCCACTCATTAACTTCCGCTATGACTTAACTATCCGCTATTAACTATCATGACATAACACTCACAGTACCTAGTATATTCATATTATATCCATTATTTATTATCTACATTTAGGTGTGTAGTGTGTGTGGGATGGGTGGTTGGGTGGTGTGTAGGTGTGTGTAGGGTATGGGTGATTGGGTGTCCGGAATGGATGTTGATCGCGTTTATTTGAGGTCTGTGGTCGTATTTGGCGGTCATGGGTGCGCATCGGTGCGATTCAGTCCTGGCGTTCGCTCCATCGGTCATCGCCGTGGTCTAGTGTAATGACGAGTTCGCTTCGATTTCCAAACATACTCTTAATGCAATCCGCTACTTCTGTATTTCGATACATTCTCATCATCTACATCATTATTAATCTCTCAGACCAGCTCTGTGCGTCGGATGGGCATTTAAGATCCTCTACATCACATTATCCTATCTCTATTATACTATATTATATCATACTATACAGATTTATTGATTACTTCGATTTATACTCTCTCATATAATTAGCAAAAATTGGTGTGACCTATAAATGAAACAGACAGTATACTAATGTTACCATGCAACTTTATGCAAATAAATAAGAGAGACTAAATGAATAAATATTGACAAAGTCGCACCACACGATTTAATTTCAACTAACAGTAATTTCCGCGTATAGAGGATAAAAAAATTGAAAAGTAATTTTGTAAGCCCTAAACTTTCAGACCTTTTCTGTAAGTTTATTGAGACGTTCTGATAGAACACTTTCAGAGCTCTTTGCCAATTCTTATTTTTCCGCCATTACAAATACTTCTGTAACCAATAATACATAATAATAAAATAATAAAATAATAATAATAATAATACAATAATAATGAACTAATAGGGATAGTGATAATAGCAATAACTGATAAGTGAGATATGATAGAGGAGGATATATCAACTCCACAAATCCCTTGGGTGGTGATTATAACTCCATTACTATTATCTATTGATTTATTAGTAATCTGATCCCCTCGATTGCATTACTTATATCTATTTACTCTATTCATATCTATTGACACTCCTATTATCATCTGATGGATTCACTTCGCACTCTATATAATCGCCGAATCCTCGAGTCTCGTATCTACTTAATCTCACACTATTACTGTCCACTGCTTCAGTAGTCCACACTCCTCACTTATATTCACATCCTAGTCTCAACCACGCAAAGCAAGTGCAACGAGTGTACGTCTAATATAACTCACGAATTCATTTCAATCCTCAAATACTGTTCGATCGATAGCACTCGCACATTCTACACCCACACAACTTCCTTCAAGCAGAAGCACTCACACTCCATATCTCTCCTCACTAGTGCTATCAAATCCCCAACTTACCCTGCTTACTGATGGAAAACCAATACATGACACGAGAGTGAATGGAGTAGTAGAATAACACGCACTCACTTAAACGGTATCGCACCCACGCAAGCGCTTAGATACACCAAATGCAAATCGCAGCGTACAAAAACAAAGTCCCTCCCAGATTAACCGCCTAAATGCATCTTGAAGGGTTTTCACACTATTACAACTATCCACAATCTTTCCTAAGACCACTCCCCCGGTTGATGGACCCACATACCTCCGTAGGGATAGCCCATCACCAAGCCACACCCTCTACACGCCGAAGTCCACAGAGGGTTTTCATTCCAAACCGCCTCATGAGCATGAATGTGTTTCACTTATTTACTGTATTCCTTCACCACATCTTTCATGTCCGGCCGAAAAGGCCGGCGCCGGGACACGGCCTCCCCCGCCCGATCCCACGCACGCACCGTGTATAATCCCATAAATCGCCAAACAGAGTCACAGGCGAACACTACGCTGTCCGCCAGATACCAAGTCGCTGAACGAACCCCACATCTACGCAACTCCCGGTCCAACCCACCCCCTATTGGCCACCTGCATTTCGAAGCCATCGTGCAACGCACTTGCGCATTGCATACCAAAAAGTGCCAAAGCTCACACTCTCAATCACCCAGTCCACACGAACTGTCCAGGACATGACCCCTCTCCAAAAATCTACGCACACGCAACAAATTGATCAGTACAAACAGGAAAGTCAGCAACTGGCTTCTCCAGTTCGCACCGCACACCACCATGACATCCCATTCTAGCGCACTCACTAACCCACTTTAAATTAGGTAACTTCACCTAGGTACCACTCACCGGCCAACGAGACTAAGCCCACCAACCTACCCAGCCCTCACCCGCCCCAGCCCAGCGGCCCGTCAAACCCTAATATTTCACCCCCAGACCAATCACTGCAGCACAGGTATACATGCACATATGATTAACATCTACAGAGACTATTCAACTAACACTCAATATCATTATTATATACCTATCACTCATATCAACCCCCTACTACCTACCAAACTCTCATACTATACCTACTACTACTAAGGTGAACCTCTACCGCGAGAGAGTGAAGTAGGTTAGCAAGCTACCCGCACGCTAGATCACTATACTTACACCCCCCCATACTAGCAAGACGTGACCCCTCAGTACTACGTGATAGACCTCGACCTATACCTATATATTTATACTACTATCATAATATATATAATATACTAGATATATATATTCCTAACACTACCTATAATATACATATACAGATCTTATCCTACTATACTAATACGTAGTGCGGAGGCTACAATGAGCATATGGTGTGCAAGTAACAGTAGGTGAGTGTGAGAGGTATAACATAAATATATATATGAACGTATGGTTTGGTGTGTGAGGTCCTGAGTGTAATATACAGCTCTAGTATGAGTTGAAGTGGGAAGTCATGAGCTGAGCGCGCACCGCCTTTGGCCTGAGGGCTTCCGCCGAGTACGGTAGAGCGACTAGGTCCGGCGCGGAACTATTATAAATCGCCAATGTAAAAAGCAAAGATAAACAGCGAACATACTTGCTAGAGCTGCCAGTGTGAGCGTCTGGTCGGTGTGTCCTCCGTCTAACCGACACCACCTAACAGGAATTGTGGGGAATGAGGCGCTAGAATTCGCTTGTGTCGATGGAGACGTCCTCTCCTCCGCGAGTTTCTGATTACTATTGATTCTGCATATGTACCCTCGAAAACATGAATAGGCGCGCAGGACAACAAAATTAAACGATGAGGTAGACATCTACCACCACACTTGAGCGCCCAACGCATCTGCGCTCTGAACCGGCCATTTGCAAACAAAAAAAATAGAAAAAAAAATAAAAAAAAAACAAAAGCTATAAAAAGATAAAATAATATAAATATATCAGTTGCACATAAACTCTAAGATGCAACCACTGATGTTAGTACCCCCGTCATACAAACGCAATTGATGACGCCAGATCACCCTCGCTCTACCTAATTGACAAAAATTTCTCCGGGGAACTAGTCTATATATCTCTGTCGCCCGACTCATAGATAAAATAAAAAAAATCTAGCTAGACTGCGTTTTTGGGTGCTGGTTCACACGCTATGTACAGTGAGTTCTTAAGCGCGTTATATTTTCCCCCCGAAGTGGGGCGCTGGCTCTGACCGACCGAGAAGGCGGCCGTCGGCATCGCGCTGCGCACGACGTCGGATTCTTCACTCCGACCAGCTTCTTCTTCAACGCCCATCTGTCTTCTACGATCACAACGGAAGGTCCGTGCCCTCCATCTTTAGAAGGGACAAAAAAACGAGGAAAATAAACGCGATGTGAGATATAACACTTCCCGAGCTATGCCCTCTAACTCCGGCTATCGTCACATATAACTAAGTCTACTTCCTACTACATTCCCGTTACCATTTTAATCTTACTAACAACGCCCTCGACTAAAAACATTATATGACGTTAATACCTCCATTAATACATTCACCGGAAGCTACCCATCACCAACGACTTATAATCAAATTAACACCTGCACGAATCACACTATTATATCCCTATCTTCTGCCTGTGCTGAACACAGTACAAAACCTTAAAGTTAACAATCTCCCTTGCTTCGTCATCTCGTCATTATAATCACCCATTTGCTTCAATCATAAATAAGTTAATCTACACATCTCCTTGGCCACCAACTATGCCTTCAAATCGACTGCCATCCTTGTTCTCAATGTCTCACGTCTACCACATCTCAGGCCTCGCCTGTTACCCTTTCAGACACTCGAATGCCGAGCATATATACTTATCCCTAACAACAACTTCAATAAAACTATATCACCAGGTAATTTATCCAAGACCACGCTATACCTCTGCCCTTTACCTTTACAAAGGATACTATCACTATCTCTCGTCTCACATTACTCCTATTTAGGAGCTAACACTTCCACGTAAACGCTGTTTTGCAACATCCATATTCAATCAATCACAATCTCACCTCCATTCTTTATCATCCTTCACCCGTAATTCCATAGTGAACCTCGCGAGTCGTTTTAAACTTTCCCATACTATTGTACTCAACTACACACAATCACGGCCTACTTTCTTCTGATTGCATATCAAACCTACAACAGTTCACTCAAATGGGTCATGCAGATCCGATATTCTTACTCTATTCTTACCCTTATAAGTTCTACATCAACAGGCTCCATCCATATTCAAAATTCTATGATAACAGATCTTCCAGCTTAACCCTTCTTTCATATAAACCCTTCAGGGAAGCACATTCATAATTCACCTTATCACCTAATTATTGGATATTCAATTACGCCCCATCCCTTCTCATTACAGGTGATAGAATCTAACATAGATCGCATATTTAATCCAAACGATTCACTACTCTCTATATATGGTCACAAGGTCCACTTACGGTTTATCACGACCATGTCTAGAACCTTCTAATGCAGCATTCCTAGACACTTAGTTACTTCATAATGGGCGCCCCCATCAATATATTACCACTGCCTTTTGGAGTCCTTCTACGACACGCAGACTACAGAAGAGGAAATTCTCTACTCCACACAGGAATATCTCTTTTCGTCGCCACATACGATACGCCCAGAAACACCCGATGGACCCATATTTTTCCATCCCTGCTATTATATATATATATATACTATATATAATATATATAATATATATACAATATATATATAAATATATATTAACTTATAATACTATAATATATATCTATAGACGTATATAATTATACTAGCTCACGACCCATAGCTTGTATAATACTATATATAATACCTATATAATATTACATTATATCATTACATATACGAAATATCACACCTATATCTTAGTATTAGATATATATAATAGAGTATATATATCATTATATATTATATATAATATATATATTATTAAAATATATAGATAATTAGACTATATAGTATATATTAATGAGGAGAGTTTCTCCCCAATAAAGATTTTCAAAGGAATTAACCAAAAAAGTTACTTGATGCGAGTTTACCATGAGAGTGCAAAATATAAGTCCCATTAAATATAAGAACGTGTTAAAATAAAGAAGAATGAACAATAAACATCTATGCAGGCTGTAAATATATAAATAATAATCTAATAATAATATCATCATAAATAGAAATTAATATAATGAATAATATAATAATAATACATAAAAATAATAAATAATAAAATAGATAATAATAAGAATAAATAATATAATAAATCAATAATAAAAAATTCAATAATAATCATAATAAATATAAATCAATAATATAATAATAAAATATACATGAAAAAAATAAATAATAATGAAAATAGAATAATAATAATAAATAATAATAATAATAATTATCATGAATAATAATATAAATAAATAATAATAATAATAATAATAATATAATAATAAAATAATAATATAATAATAATATCATATACACGTACATAATAATATATAATATATAATAATAATTTTAATAATAATAATAAATAAATGAATATATTCAAATATCAATAATAATAATGATAATAATAATGAGAGTGAATAATAAAATAAGAATAATATAATAATAATAATAATAATAATTAATATAATAATAATATAATAATAATAAATTAACTTACTGCTTCACTACCCTGCATCATTATTCTAAAGAGTGCACACACATTCTATCTGAAAACTTGTAATTATTATTAATATATATTATTCATATATTATTATTATTATTATCTTAATTGATTAGTATTATTATTACTTATTTATTAACTTAATTCATTAATTATTATTTTAATATTATATTTATTATATTATTACTTATTATTACTCTATTATTAATATATTATATTGTTTTATTGAATTATCTATTATTATTGTATTCATTATATTCTATTATTATTATTATATTATATCATATATTATATTTTATATTATTATTATATATTATTATTATTATTTATTATTATTTTATTATTAGTCAGGTATCTTTATTATCTCTATAGCTATTTAACATGTAATAAACTTTCTTTTCAAAGAAGAGATGAACGTCTTCGTTGGTGCAAATATTCTAAAGGTGTTGACATCTTAGGACATTGAATAAGAAATTCTGAAACAGATCATAATATAAATCATAGAAAATAAAACAAAAAAACAAATAGAAAACAAGATCATATAAATTAATAAGAAGCATAATATAATTATATATATATATAATATAATATATAATTTATTATATAATACTTATATATATTATATTATTTATATGACTATATATTATATATATATAGCTACTCAATAATACCACTCACCTCACTCTTATAGACTCTTAACGTATTCTATACTTATATATAATACTTTATATTAAATATACTATATACTATATATTATATATATTCCATATACTATTATATATATTATATACATACCCATATATATATAATATAATATTAAATCATATATATACATATATATATATATATAAATAAGTATTAATACCGTAAAATATAAATCTGGCTAAGATGAAAGTAGACTACAACTCATATTTAAAATGCGTATTTTCTACTCCTGCACATCATTCAGTTTATACATTACCTTTCTTCCTTCATTTAGCATCAGTCCGAATGTCCCTCGGAGCGCATATTTTCAGTCCTGTATGACATTATATATTTTCGAAGAAGGCTCCGAAAGCTACTTCAGAGCTTTACATGACTTGGAGAGAAAGAAGCAATGTCTAGGTATTGACATAGGCTCTTTCTATATATATATATAATATATATAATATATATATAAAATATCATATTAAATAGATATTAAATATAATTATATATAAATAGATAGTATATAAGATATATAACTAATATATATATACATTGTCTCATATATTTCTGATAAATCTACTTTCATAGCTAGTAGATATCTATTATATGATATTTTTTTAATATATAATATCATATATATTATATACTAACTTCATATACATATAAATAACTAATATATCGTCCACGATACATACTTACTTACTTTAATAGAATCAGTACTCTCTAATTAGCTCAATTAGTAAACTTAATGTTATCACTACTCTATATTACTTATATTATATAATTCCTATCATATTACATTCACGTGACCTTACTCAATTTCACTCTTATACCTTCCAGTAACTTCTGTTCAACTGAAAGTCATAATCACTTTTCAGTTAAGTATATTTCTTCATTAATGTAATGAATTTATATCAATTATCTATATAATACATATAAACAAGTTACTCGCGCGCAGCGTATATACCTAATCTTAACCACTTACATTATATATATATTAATATATTTATATATAATATATTATAATGTAATATATATAGATATATTATATATAAAATTAAGTTATTATATATAGTAATTAACAATATATATGCTTAATACTATAATAATAATCTAGTATATAATATTACTAATATATATATGTATATTCATATATATATTTATAATTATATATATATACTATTATATGCGGATGATATGATATATTATATAGATATATAAATATATATATATATAATATATTACATATTATATATGTGCTTAATACTTATCCAATACTATTACGAGTACTCTAATGTGGCGGTTAAAACCGTATATATAATTATTTTACCCAGAACTCACTATTAATAATATATTATGGACTTACGACGCACTCGAGATTCCAACTGGTGGACATTACTTACCTGCTCTCACTGATCTATTGTGTCCTTCTGCCCTGTAGGGCTACTATGGGGAGTCCTTGTGTGATCAGTCTTGACATATCTAAGGCCTAATTGACAGAATTTGGACACTGACGTCGCATAACTTCTATCTATTATCTATCTTTGAGTTTCACCCCTCGCTTTGCTTATGCATTGTCTGAAGTTGCTTATCAGATACGTTCCATTTCAACTCTATGTTGCATGTATCCAACTTCTCCTCCTTTCATATAATTGTAGGATGTCCTCAAGGGTTCTATTTATTCTCTATTATTACCTACAAAATTCTTCAACATCTTACTTTAGTGCACTTCTAATTCTATTAATACCTATAAGCCATGACTCAACGGCTCCACTTCATTCCAATCATTTCAAATTTAGCTCCATCGTTGTATCTAGAGTTGCTCCTCGTCTACAGCTTCCGATACAATGCTTGTGATCTGGGATTTCTCAGTGGGGTAAACCGCAATCTTGTGAAATATCACATACTCTTTAAAGACTCAACTTCTTCATATCTCCCTCTAAAAAACATTTCCCAACTTTCCTATCCCCTTCCGCAGGCTATTAATGCCTTACCCTGTAGAACAAACATAAACATTCTTGACTAAAGACATAAAATAGTGAATATGTTTTTTTGAACTCATATCCACATCGGAATCTAAAATAGGCTCTCTAAGAAACTGGTAATTATTTACAAATTTCGTGACATTTATTTTTCATTCTGCTTAGATAACCACAGTTATCATAAAAGAGATCGTTATCTTCCCTGTAATGGAATGCTGGTCTCTCACATTGGGGTGATCGTTCCACCCCCTTTGAAATAGGTGAGGCTAAGGTCACACGACGGCTTATTAAACTGTCCTACTTTCTGACTTCCTCGACTCTTCTTTCTCATGCAAGTAAACATTGGACGCCCATACATCATTAATTCTAGTACGGTATTAACAAAGAAAGTGCTCGACGAAAATTGACTTTCTCGACGATTTCCTCCTCCACTGCGTCGCCCATGTAACACACAAGAGGTGCTTTACCCTCACATGAATAATGTATATATAAATAATACCTAATATATAATAATATAGATTTATAATTAATATATATATATATATAATTATATATATATAATATTAATATATACTACTATATATATTATAATACTACTATATGTATAGTATCTAATATACTAATAGCCTTTATATATATTATTATACTATATATTATATACTATATAATATATATTCTATAATATAATATATATATTATATATATATATATATAATATAATATATATATATAACTATATATATTAATAAATATTATATAGATATATATATATATATATATATTATACTACTAATATTATATATTTACATATATTATATATACTATATAATAATATAGTATACTTATATATACATAAATACTATACTACATATAATATAGTATACGCATATTCATATAAAATATTAATTACACTTATACTATATATATATTATATTAATAAAATATATATATATAATATATATACTATATATTAACTATATATATATACTAATAATATAATATATATATATATATAATATATAACGATATTATTATAAATTAGTAGTATATACCATATATATATCAGAGAGTGGGCACTGCCGCTCTTTAGTCCGCTAGTCGCTAAGTCCCTCCGAGCGGGACTACCAGTAATAGTGCGGACTTAGCGGATGGTGCGATCTCAGAAATTAGCGACTTGCCAGTGCGGATCAAAAAAAGTTTTCCGCTCTTTTGTCACACCTTTGTAAAAAATGAAAATATAGTTTACTCATTAAGAATTCTTAAATGATAATAATAAAAGAAATAATGTTTAATTGTTGAACATTTTAATGTTTTAACACATCAGATCACTTTGAGTCTAAGACTTCTATTGTTTTTTAATAATTAAACTTACAAAAATAATGCTCAACCTCACTTAATAGGTACCATGATATAAACGAAAACATTTAAATTGATTTTCAATAGAAAATATATTTGGTTGATTACTTTAAAACAATTAAACTTTAATTCAATTACTAATTGGTGTTTGTACATCGGTGACCTATCTAACAATCAAGTTCTGTCGTAAAACCAACGAATATATATAACATATATATATATATTTATAATATATATAACATATATTTACTTATATATATAACTAATAATACTTATAAATATATATATATGACTTATATAATATATATTCTATTATTTTTCTTATATTATATATACTATACTATACTTACATAGCGTATAATATATATATATATTATATATAATATTTGGATATTGGATAGAGCTTGCTTACCCATACTATAATATATATATAATATATATATTATCATAATTATGGATATCCTGGATATATATTATATATAAAGTATATATATACTTATATAGTTA
>JABUQX010101256.1:0-34738 GCA_015478945.1 Trachelipus rathkii | reverse complement strand
ATATTAAAATTTAGCATTCCAAAATTTCCTGTTCCCACGGAATATCAGTTTGCCCAACAAGTCATCCGGAAAAAATTGATGGAAAGTCTTTTTGTATTTACTTAGTGACAGTGGGGGACCGATTATTTGAAAAAAAATTTTTGGCCGATTGGAACGGTTGGGGAACGATGACGATTAGAGGGCAAAATTTTTTGCCGATGACGATGGGACGATGGACGATGACGAATTAAATTGAAAAAAAACTATTTTTAAAAAAATTTCTCTTCTCTCTGTCTCTCTCTTCTAATAATATTATTATAATGTAAATAATAATATATATATATATTATAATTATTATATATATATTAATATATAATATAATAATTTTTAAGGTTTATTTATAATATATATTATATATATAATATTATATATATATATAATTATGATTATATTATTTATTTTATATTATTGATTATATATATTTTTTAAGGCTGAAGACAGGAAGGGTCCAGGGGTTCAAAAACCTCCCGACAAAATTAATTTTAGCGAATCCAAAAATTTTTATGATCCCGAAAAGGTTTCTCCCAAAAATTTAATTAAAATTAATAAAAATGAAATAATTAATAATTCATCATTTAAAAATAAATAAAATTATAATAGATCCAATAATGTAATTAAAAAATAAAAAAATGGGTTAAATCAATGAAAAATGAAAAAGTATTTATTAATGGGAACATGAAAGGGAGAAAACATGTTGTGGGTCCGTAAAAAACAATTTTTTTAATTATTTTACTTATTGTAATTCATAAAAATGTATTTTAAAAAAAAAATATTTAAGACCCAGGGACTAAAATGTAAGGGTTTCCCAAAGGTTTGCAGATGATTAAGGGAAATTTGCGGGCTACCTCCAAATAAGAATTTAAATGCATGGGAACGTATTAAAGATTTAAAAGGATAAAGGGGAAGGGGGAAGGCTTTGTTAATCGTTGATTGGGCATGAGCAGGTTCATTCCTTTTTTCAGCTAAATGTTTTCTTTTTCCTCATTCATTTTCCTTCTAAAAAAACTAAAATCTTTCTTTCCTTCAAGTTTTCCTTGTTTCGATTTCGTGGAATAATTTTCTTGGTCCATGTTTCAGGGCTAGAAAGGACAATTGCTGTCGGTGTTGGGAAAAATTTTTTTCGGTTCTTTCCTTATTCCAACTCTCGCTAATTTTCAATTTAAAGGCTAGTAAAAAAATAGTTTGGCAGGGATTTACTCTTTCGACGAGCCCCAAAGCTTTGGATTCATCCCAAAAGGGGGAAAGTTGCGCTAAACCTCCTTGTTCTCCTAACTGGACAAAAAATTTTTTCAATTCTCTAAGGAAACTCTGTAAATCTGCTTTCCTTCCTCTTATTTTTCGATCTGATAATTGTGTTTGCTAAATTTTCTCCCAACTGAAAAGGGGCTATCTCTTCGGCCTTCTCCGCTTCACTATTGATGCTCTATTCTGCAAGAATTAAAACACACTTCCTCCTTCAGTGTTGGGAAGGGCTTCTCACATGTCCCAAAAAACCTATTTCCGGGAAAAAAAGGGAAGGCCGCTGGTCTGGATGTAACTATCGCCCTATGACTCTCACTTGTATTCTATCTTAAGATATTTTGGAAAACCCTCTTTTTCAAAAAAACTCCACTTCTTAAAGGATCATTCTGGAAACTCCAACTCCGAAATTTCAACCCAGGTTACGGGCTTTCTCGTTGCCACCCCGGAAGTCTACTGGCCGATATACATTTTCCTAATTCTAACCGATTTATGGTTTTTGGCTCTTAAGAACTTTACGGGAAGATTGGGGTGGGGGTGGCGCTGACATATAAACAAAGCAATTTGGGGGGGACCGAGTAATGGCCCACGCGTCATTGGCGTCTTCCAAGCTCCCCTCCTTTGGGTTTTCCTCCTTTTCTTTGCTTTACTTAATCCTTAGGCTTTCTTTACCGAAATTTTTTAAATATGGGTTGTTTTGAGGGGGCGGGACTTTCTTTTCTTCTTTTTTGTCAATAGTGGTGTTCCTCCCTCTCTAACTTTTAATCTCCTTACTTTATTTTCCTTTACTTTTCATTATGATTCTTTTTTGCTTTTCACCTGCACCCTCTTTTTTACTCTAATCTCCTCGTATTCCGATGGGACTTTCGGCCCCCTTCCATCTTTTAATTCTAATTTCAATCTAAAGAATTTTAATGCACGATTCTCAGATAAATAATGTTCTTCATTTCAGTTTTCCCAATTTTTATCCTCGCTTGGATGGATTATTTTATTAAAAAACTTTGTGAAAAATTCCCCCAATTTCTTTTAAAACCCAAAAACTTTTACAATGATAACGAGAACAAATAAAATTTTACCTTTAAACTTTTCCTGTCTCTTTCGACCGGGTTATGTTGGTCTCTCCTTGTTTTTGACCCCAAAATATAAAAAATCCTTTGCCTTTTAAACATGAACCAAAAAAAATTGTTTGGAAAAACCTCAACATCAAAAAAACAACGGGTTTTTGCTAGTAGACGTTGTGAAAGAAAAAACTGGAATTTCTGTTATATTATTGTGAGACTTTTCTTCTTTTCTCAGTTGCTTTTCCGGCTATTTTACAAAGGTCTCATCCCCGGCCCATTTGTTTATTTGGAGTACTGCCTCATATCTGGGGGGGGGGGGGGGCTCTGTTCACCCGGCTTTTAGATAGGTCGAGTCAAAGGTCAAAAAGGCTTTTCTTAAACTGTTCTGTACTTTCAGTTCAACTTGCCCTCTATTCTTTGCCGAAAGGCGTTTTGGTGCTTTAAATCCTCTTATTCCTAGTTAAGGTTTGGCCGCAGCGGCAAAAAAACTTCTCGAAGGGGGGGAAACTTATCAACTCGCGTTTACCACACAACCTTTTACGGACGCCTTTTTTCGTAAGCAACAATAGTTACTTGTTAATCTGCGGCCGGGAGTATTGTGTTTGGACATTTGGTAAACTTTCCCCAGCTTTAGTTTTTTGCTGTGTTGCTCCTTTCTTCCCACCCACCTCGGTTTTGTGGAAAGTCTCTTTCCATTTTCTTAGATTATTTTCCTAACTGAAAATTTTAATTCTTCCTCACTTTAAAAGGCCTGTCGTATTGTGGGCTTCATATGGGCGGCAAATGTTGCGCTTATAGAGGTTGAAATTTTGAGGGGAGTACTTACCCAACCCCCTCCTTTGAATTAGGGCTTTTGCCCGTGAAAGTGGTGGTTTGACAAAACTTAAAAAAAAAATCGTGGAATGGGGCAGATATTGGCAAAATGAACGAATCTCCATAATTTCCCCCCATTCCAAAAAAAACATTTTTTTTCATTCAATTTATCCCAGAAAATCGTACTCTGTTTTCCCAACATTCCTTTCAGATTTCAACAAAATATTCCTCACCACCCACAAAATTTTGAACCTTTTCAAACTTTAAAATTTTTAACTTTAGAGTTAGTACTTTCAACCCACAAACAACAAAAATCTACAGGCTCTCTTACAAAAACTCACTCATCAGGAAATTGCAAATCCTTCTATTTTCCCCCTCTATAAATTTCCACAAAGGGGCAAACACCAAAAAAACAACATGTCCACCCCACCAAAACCAACCCACCAACCCAGCCCATTTTCCACGCCGTTTCCTTTTTCATCTTGGTTTCAGGTTCCACCAAGCGAAGGCAAATCAAAATTTGGCCCTTTTCTAAAAAAATAACATCCAATTCCCTATTTTCTCATTCTCCTCAAAACATTTATTCCTCTGAATTTTCATAATAAAAAACAATACGATTTATTTGTTACAAAATTTTCGCCGGAAGGATAAGAAGGGGGGGCGCTTACTGCGATTCACGGGAACCTTCTCGAGGCATTGGCATTAGCATTTCCTTGGCAAAAAAAAAGATTAAAGTGTTAGTAGGGCAAGCCAAACCCTAACTACCCCACCGTCCTTTTAGTTTAGCCTTCTACGGGGAAAAACACGCAGGGGGACATTACGGAATGTGGGCAAATTTTTTCTCCCTTACCCCACGTATGGATATTAAGGGGATAGGATGGTCTATAATGTGTCTAGAAGTAGGGTTGTGGATTATTAAAGGTATGTGTATTATGAATGCTTCTTTGGAGGATTTTGAGTTTTGTGGATATTGGGAATTTGCATTAAACAAGAAAGGCGAACCCATTAGCCCACTGTGGGGGAAATTGGTTCATTTACATTTACCATTTTTAAGGCAAAAAATGGGTTATTATATAATATTATATTATATTATATATTATATATATATAATAAGACTAATATAAGTTAGATATTATTAAATTTTTATTTATTCTAAAGATTATAAATAGCATTATTTATATAAAAAAAAATATATATTATAATATATATATAATAATATATAGATTATATTATATATATATTATATATATAATAATTATAATATATATATAAATATATATATAATATAATTATATATATATTTATATTATATTAATATAATTATAATAATTTATTATTATTAAAATCTATGTATAACATATTTACTAATATTTCTCATGATTTCGATTAATTTATTAATTTTCAAAATTTCTTGTCAAATACAAGCGATACAGATTGAAATTTGCTAATTCTCGTTCTTAAATAAAAATTGCCGATTGACGGATTGACCGATTGGGACGGATTTTTTTAAAAAAAAATATTGGCTTCAGCTTCACCGATTGACGATTGGACGATTAATCGTCCCATCCCTAATATATATTTCTAAATAATGATAATTTCAATTTTAAAATTGCCTGGTGAAGTTGGGAAAAATAAAAATTTAATTTATTTAAAAAGGTAAATCCTTAAAAAAAAAAAATTCAAAATGTCAGAGAGAAATAAAAAACATTAAATAAAAAAAGCACTAAATAAAAAAAAACATTTCTTGTTTTTCCTATTTTTCTATCTCCTGATTATAACCATTCAAAACCCTGAAGAGGTCTCGCGTGTTCGAGGTGAAAACTTGTTCACCCCTCTACAGCAAAGCGACTTTATCCTTTGTTAAAATAAAAGTGTTTATATTTTTATTTTAATGTCCATTATTGTTTTCTTAATAAAAACTTTTTTTACATATCAATGGCTTTCTTATAAGTAAAATTATTCATTTACTACGTTTAATGTTTTTTTAAAAAATATTATTATATATTATATATTATTATATATTATATATATTATATATAATATAAATATAATAATTATTTATTTAAATTATATATATATATTATATATTATATATATATATATATTATATTTCCCTCCCCATGAACCCGCATTTGGTACCCGGAAAGCCGGGAAGCCTGGAGGGGACTATTACCCCACCAAGTGCAGGGGGGGGGAAAAACCAGGACTCCTCATTGTTTTAACTTCCAAAGGGTTTAAGGTAAACCTGCAATAAGGCAGCCCGGTCAAAAAAAAGTCGGAAAAAAAAGGACCGGTTTGTTAAACCGTGCCCCACATCCGGCAGGAAAGGGGGGAAGTTAGGGACGAAAACCCAGGTGGGACCCAAACCACTAAAAAACAGGATTTGCCCGGAAGTCCATTAAGGCCAGATGAAGGAAAGAAAAAGTTGGGCACTCGTAATTGGAGTGGAAGTTTACGTAAACCCACAATTAACCGTAAAGGGGGAGGGGGAGGGGGAGGCAAGCTATGAACCAATAAAAGGAAAAGGGGAAAATTGAAAAATACGGACAAAAACAAAATAAACTGAAAAAAGAAGGAAAACATGCAATTGTTAGATATCCATAAGGGGATTATCTTGGAAAAACCCTCCTCACCCACGGTAAGGGTGAAGCAACGTTCATTCGCAGGGAATATATATATATATATATATTATATTTATATATATAAATATATATAATATATATTATATTATATAATATATATATTATATGATAATATATATTATATATATATTAATATTATAATTATATATTATATAGTTTAATATTTATTTATAATTTATATATATAATAATATCAGGCCATTTGGGAAATTATCCAGTTTCTGGAAAAGAGTTTAAAAATTTATTATACTTACATTACAATTGTGAAAAAAAAGCTATTGTAAATTGCCATAAAAAAAAGTTTTTTAACATTTGCATCAAGTAGAAGTGGTAATTGTGCAGGTAAAAGGGGCCATCAATTTTATATTATTTAAAACTTTAAATTGTTAAAAATATAAATTGTTAGGTGGAACAAAAAGGAAAGCTGAATTTTGGATGATTATATTTGGGCAACTTGTTCAGTATGAACCGAGAGAAATTGCGGGTTTCCGTTCTTCGAATCTTATTGAAACTCATCCTTATATTGTTTGATAGGTTAAAATTTTAATTTGCAGTAAAATGAAAACGAATTCGGGTTTTTCCCGATATATTTATTGAAAGAATTCAAAAATGTTAACATTATATTTCCTTCTTCTATTAAATTAACAGATGCATGTTTCCATATTAAATTATTATTTAAAAATTTTTCTTCCAATTATTATTATATAATAAACATATACTATATAAATATATAATTATATATATTATTTTTAAATATATATAATAATGTTTATTTATAAAAATTATTATATATAATATATATTATATATATATATATATTATATATATTATATAATAAAATAAAAATAAAGTAAAAATAAAAATAAAAAAAAAGAAAATAAATAATAAAAATTAAAAAAAAAGAGAAGAGATAAAAGAATAATATAAAATAAATATTATATAAAGTTATTTAAAAAGAAAAAAAAGCAGAAATTGAGAAAAAAAAAGATATACAAAATTATAGATAATTATACTAACCAAAAAAAAAAAAAAAAAATAAAAAAAAAATAAAATAAAGAGGACTAAAGAAGAAGCAAGCGTAGAACCATCAGTGCCCAAAATTTTCCAAAAAATATAGTTATACGGGGGGACGCCACCCTATTAACCCCTCAACCACCAACACAAAATTACCACTTAATTTTACTAGAAAACCGTATTTTATCCGTTTATTTGTCAAACTTAGTGCTTACGAACGATAAAAAAAAAAAAGAAAAAATACCCAGTATTATAGGCACGAATTTCGTTGAATAAACCGAACGCAAAAGAATTTTTATTATACATTTAAAAAGGCCACTTTGTTTAACAAAAAAAAACCAAATGGAAAATCGGACTGTTGGGATAAGTCATAGCACAAGGGTTTTGGAAATAAACAGGAAATAAAAAAAAATTAAAATAAATAAAAATGAGATTTTTAGTTACAATAAATGATTCAAAAAAAAAAAAACTATTTTATGATATAAAATAAAATATATATCGTATATGAAGACTTCGTATTAACAGCTTTTAATTTATATTGAAATGGGAAAAAAAAAAAACGATTTTTCATCGGCCTCTATAATAATAAGAACTTTACCAAAAGCCGGCATTGTTATTTTAAAACAATTTTTTACGTAAGAAAAAACGTTACTTAAATTTAATCAAGGGCAAAAAGAGCACAGGGAAAATAGCCAAAAAATCCTTTACCAGAATTTAGGAAATTTTCTTACGTTTTGGTGAAAGGCATGTTATCCCAATTTTATATTTGCGCCAATTTAGAACAAAAAATAAAAACACCAAAACTCAAGAATTTTCTTACGTTTCCTTATCGTACTAAAATGCACAAAAAAAAAACCCCGCTTACAAGGACTCACTCGGTGCCTCAAAATGAAAGCATTGACTTTGCGAAAGTGTTCTATTATTTTAATTTTACATGAATCCCTGCCGGTGTAAATCAAATTTGTTAAAGGAAAAAACATCATAGTATCAAAACAACAAAGGATCTCTACTTCCCCACACCACACATTTTATAAAAACATTACAAAACCAATTAAGATTGCCAAACACCCAAAATAGAGGGAATTTGCTAGAAAAAGCAAAGTTTTCGACAGATAAAAAATCTTTTTATTTATTTATTTTAAATATTTTTCCTATAGACTTCATAGACATTGATATGCTCTATTTTTTATATATTCAAGTTTTATTTGATTACACCTTTTTGAAAATAGGGCTTAGTAAATTAAGTGTTTTTTAAAAAATTAAATAAAAAATGATAATAAATATAAGAATTATATTTATAAAAATATATAAATAAAAATAATAAAAAAATAAATAATTATATATAATTATATAGATTAATATATATAATTTTAGATATAAATCATCTGAATAATTATGTTCCTCTTAAAAAGGGAAGTATAATACTTATATCCATGTATAGAGTAAAACATTATTATTTATTATATATATATATATATATATTATTATAATATAAATATATAATATATTTAAAGAACAAATAAAAATTAATATTATATATTTTAAATATAAAATTAATAATCAAATTTAATATAATAATTATGTTCCTCTCTAAAATAGGGAATTAATAATAATTAATAATAATATTAAATATATATAATATATATTAAATAATAAAATAATAATAAAAAAAATATAATAATATATATAATATAATAAATAATATATAATAATATTTTATATTTACTAAGCAAGAAAATGAGCCCCCTATTTCCTCCAGAGTGAGATATTAATAACTAACAAGAAATTCTCAATAATACAATTTATGAGCAAAATAGAAAACAATCAACTACGCATCACTCTTTTCACCTTAGCAACTCTTGTCCAACACTTGCAAAATTAAATAGAAAAAATTCGATTTATATTGGACATTTACAAAGGTGAAAAATTTATTGGCACTCACGATTGGGGAATTACTGCTTAGTGAATGATATTATGTTTTAAATCAATTATTTCATATTTGTTTATTTAAACTTTCGAAAAATTAGATAAACAACTGATTAAATAAATGGTTATTAAAAAAGTATGTTGCAAAAAAGAGGAGGAGTGGGAAATACATATGAAAAAAGATATATTTCCTATTATCCAACAAATAACAAAACCCTTGCATAGAATATTAATATTAAGAACATTACCATCCAAAAAATTTATTTATGAAGAAAAGCCGCAAAATCAGGACAAAATTTATTATTATTATAAAGGAAGACGGAAAAAAAAGACTCAAATGCTTAAGAAATCTGAAGTCATAAAAAAATTTCAATAAATTTTGAGCCTGTAGAGAAACTTAAAGAGGGGACTAGAAAAAGGGGGAACTGTTAATGTGTTATGATAGAAAAAAAAAATATGAAAAGAATTTATCATATAAAGAATGAAAATTAAATTTAAACCATTTGAAAAAAAATAGGGAAAATCATTATATAGGTACAAAAAAAAAAAACACAATAGAGAAAAAAAAAAAAAAACCGTGGAGGAAAAAATATTAAATTTAAAGCAAGTTTTAATACATGTATCCAAGAGCATGAGTGCATCAACATATTTTCCTGGAAAAAAAAATAATGTTAAAAATCATATTAATTAAAAGTAAGGCAAGAAGGTAAATATTGGTAGCAAGCGGGCAAGTAAACAAGTTATTTCCCGGAAAGCCGAATAGAAATTTGAAACGCCATATTTCCAATTAATTACAAACTCTCTACATGCAATTTTCCTTACTGTATACATAATGCAAGTATGTGATAAAATTGGAAAATTGAAGGGGGAAAAAGCGGAAGTGATGAAGAATTTCTTCCAAGAATTTTTGAAACTTGAGGATAAATTCTCAGGATATCATATTTGGAGTAATTTTTAAAAACATTTTTAGCGATTAAACAAAAGGGGCGGAAAAAACCAGGTATTCGTTGTAAGGACCTGTATAGGGAACCCCCACACTGCTATACTATAGATTATTTTCACAAAAATGGGACAGGGCATTTAAGGAAATCATACGAGAAGGAAATGTTGGAATATAAGATTAGGGACTTGAAAAAGAGAGGAAAAGTAGTTAGACAACAACAAGAACTTAAGTATGAAAAATTTAGAAAACGGCCACCAAAAATTTTGAATTGCATTTGGGCATGGTGGACTGAAGTAGTTCATGAAGCTATAAAAAAGAAAAAAGATGGAACTGAATTGGGAAAAAAAAAAAAAAAAAAAACCCAGTATATGGGCTATTGTAAAAAGAACCCAAGATAATGATTAATTAATTTACATTATGTTTAAAAAAATTACATTCCAGATTTCTTGAAAAAAAAAAAAAGAGGCCAGAAATTTGGTTATTTACTTGTATGAATTAATCCACTTCCCTTAAAATTGAACTCTATAAAAATAAAGCAGTGAATTCCCTAATATTTATAAAAGACGAAATTAGGGAGAGGAACTATAAACACACAGGAAAAAAAGATGGGTAGAGAGATTAATTTGAAATTTTTTAATTGAAATAAAAAAAAATTACCAGATTATAGAAAAACTTAGATTTAAACAAATGGGTTTTAATTTGCCTCTTTAAAATCTTATTTTAAGACTTTTCCATTTCCAATAAAAACGTTAAAACTTTTCCACCTGCTAGTTGAAACCGAAAAAAAACTTTTTAATGTTACATTCGGAAAATAAAATTGGAAGATTGTAAAATTAAAAAGGATATAAAGGAAGGTAAAAACTTGTAAAAAACAAAAAATAACCTTGAAAAAAAGATTTCCCACGAAGAAAAATCGGTTTAAGCAAAATTTAAGCAACTGACAAAAAAAAAATAGTGTTATGAAAAAATGAATGTATTAGTTATAAATCAGGGGGGGGAATTATAAATCGCCATCAATTAGCAAAAGGAAATCTCCCAGGCCACCTTTTCATTCTGCAGGAGGCTAACAAAAAAAAGCAAAAAACCAGGGATCTTTACGGTTTTTTAACGCTTTTCCACAAAAAAAAAACTCCCCCAAAGCTGTATATATCACAAAAAAAACTAGGGTAAAATTTTAAAATAATGAAGTTTACGGGCACCCAAGTGAGTCGTTGATAATTAAAGTTTCAACATCCAAAGCAAACTGAGGTGCACCGCAATTTATAGGATACCTAGATTTTTTGAATCCTTTTTTAAATATCAATCGAATGCAAAACCTGAAATTTGGGCTTATGGGGTTCGGAATGCGTGACATAATACATTTGATAGAGAAACTGGAGATTTTTGGTTTGATGGGGGGAAGGGAAATGTATTACTGGGGCAATGTTTAGGGAACACAAAAGAAAAAGAGAGAAGAGAATGTTTAGTGTTCAAAAACAAATTTAATCTCAGGCAAGAAGGCAAGGGGAAATTTCCCAACCGCAGGAGTTGTTTGGAAAAAAAAACTGCCTAACATTATTGTTAATTTTTCTTGGTGATAGTTTTCAAAAATTTGACTGGTTGGGAAAAAGGAAAAACAGGTCACCCCAGCTCAAAAGTTGTTAAATGGAAAGTTACTTTCCGAAATATAAAAACAAATTTGTAAAAATAAAGCCAATTCACCCACTGTCGTTTCTATTTGGCTAAAAGAGACTTAAAGTAAAGTATTATAAAAAAATTGTTTAGTGGCAAACTTCACAGTATATAATTGAATATGAAAAAAAAAAACAGGGCATTGGAGTTATATTATTTGCAATGATTATCAATTATACAAGATCCAGAAGAAAAAAACTTATATCAGGAAGTTTACCACAAGGAACTAAAAAAAAAACCAATGGTTTTTAAACCAATAAAAAAATTTAGATTCATAAAATATGGCATGGCTCAAAGTCACGGGAAGGCGTTTCAGTAACTGGTGGTTATGTTTATAGAATTTAATAGAAAAAATTTGAGTTTTATCTACACGGGAAATCGGTAAAAATTAACTATATTTAATTAATTTATTTTTAAAAAAAATCATTACCTTAACAACAAACACAATATACTTAAAACAATATATAATATTATATATATATAATTATAATATAAATAAATATATAAAATAATATTATTTAATATTTTTAACTTAAATAAAATATATAATAAAAAAAAAAAATATATATAATTAATATATAATTATAATAAAAATATTAATAAATAAAAAATAATATAATTATTAAATATATATAAATATTAAATAGATAGAATAAAGTTATATATAAAAAAATAAATTTATAAAAATTAAAATAAATTATAATAAAAATATATATTATATATATATAGTAATAATTTAATTATAAAAACTTATTAATCTTCTTAGCAGAAATCAATTATCGATAATTCAATTATTATGTTTATAATATTATTTAAAAATAAATTACAAAATAAATATATTAATATATAATATTAACAAAAACAAAAAAAAAAAAAAAAACCAGGGGATGAGAAAAATAAAATAAGCTATACCTAAAAAATTGTATTTCATCCGGCTTTAATTTTGAAAAGAAGATTGCTTGATTTGCTCCTTTGTTATAAATTGATAAAAAATAAAAATGTCAATATGATGTTGAGAAAACACTTAAAAAGAGAATTCAAAGTAATGCATTGATAACCGATTATCAGAGCCTTTCTTGAAGCAGTTTAAAAACTTGTAAATAAATTGTTTCATTTATTTTTTTTTCTTTTAAAATAATAGGGGGAGGTCAAAACCAACTGGATGGGAAAATTTTTGCCCAACGGTATCAAGGACCATTGCTCTTGATTATTGAACATTCGTGGCCACCACAGTTAGTTTTCAGGAAATTTTTTTTTGCATCCCTCATATAATTATAAATATAATATATAATATTAATATAATATATATATATAATATTATATTAATTATACACATGTACATAAATTTTAAATATAATATATACATATATTAATATTTTCTATATTAATAATATATATTAATTATATAATATTATATATATATATTAATAATATATTTTAATATATAATATATAATTAATATATTATAATATAATAATATATATATATATAATATAAAAATATATATTATATAAATATACCTATATATAAATAAAAAAAGGGAAAATGTTGTTTATTTTTTGTTTACTTTTTTTAAAGGAAATTTTTTTAAAATGGATTGTTTGAAAATAAGATTTATATTTAATTTATCAAGTAGTTAAAATAGAATGGCATAGGACACAACCCACACCCCCAAACATTCTGTCTATTTGGGGGGAAAATTGCCCAAGTCCCATCCAAAGTAATACTGGAAAAAAAATTAAAAAATTATTGCTTTCCAAAAAGCACATGGTGTAAATAATATATCCCTGAAAATGAATTTAAAAAAAAACAAGGGCCCCTAATGATTAAATTTTTTATATAAATATTTAAAAATTGGAAGAAAACCTTCATTTACTTCTTTATACCTGATAATTTTTTCAAAAAAATTTTTTTTAATTTTTCTTTCATTTATATTATATAATTTATATATAAATATATTCTAAATAAGGCTCAATGAAAAAATCCAGTTAGATATCGGCAATAAAAAATTAAATAAAATATTACAACTTTAATAGGGGGGGAACACCCATTTTTTCATTCATTATGGTCCCTTTGTTTCCCCAGAAAATGAGGTTGATTTTTTAGGTTGCGCAAAAACATTCACGCATCAGGAACCCAAAAAAAGTAAAATAAGTAGGGAGACCATTTTTGAACCCTTGGAGTCGGAAAAAAAGATAGCTTCCCCCTCCATCCCTTTAAAACTGCAAGATTGTAAAACAGCCAAAAAAATCCAACCCTTGAAAAGCATCCACAAAAAAACTTTGTGGTTAAAAACTTGTCAAATCAGGGTTGTACCCCCATAGGCCAAAGCCCCACAAACCATACCCGTACCCCCCCCTTCCACAAAAAAACCAAAAAAGCCACATTTTGCTTTCCTATTTTGCCAACCAAAATTTCCTTCTTCCCAACTGATATACTGGTTTCTTCATTTTATCCTTTTTCCTTTTCAAGGACCAATATCTAATTAACCACACCAAATACTTTTATAGTTTCATGCATTGCTTTGACATTTTCAAAATGATATTAAAAGAGTAACCACACTCAAATACAACCTTTACTTAAAAACAAAACTGACAAATCGTCCATCCTTTTCCATATTGGGGGACCCCAAAAAACCATTTTCATTTTTAAGACAAAAACTCATATTATTTTCTTCATTCCACCGGCCTTTTCCCTTTTTTCACCAAAAAAAAAAAAGCTCCCTAATTTTCCGGGCCTGTGGTTTTTATCAAATTCTCGTTCCCAAAAAAACCATCCACCCCACCCCTTCCACCTTTTCCAATTGTCCATCTAAAGACTTTGCACCTTAGATCTTTACCTTATCTTATTTTCCAAACCCATAGTTTCCGCTATTATAGTTACAATTTAACACCCAAGCAAAAATAACACAATTTTTAAACCTTTATTGGCAAGTTTACCCGTAAAAATGCAACTTAAAGAAACTTTTATTTTCCGGACGCTTTTCAATTTCATTCCAACACAAAAATAATTTAAATTAGGCCACCAAGGCTACCCCTTTCCTACCACTTCATACCTTATAACTACAAACACCACCTGTGCCACCATTTGTTCCATTTTCGTCCTTACATATAGTTTCTAAAATTATTTAAAACTTCAGATGCTTTTTCTAGGTTGGCTACCAAACCCGTTATATATTTTTTCCGGCAATATGATTTTTTTTCCTTTCCCCACCCCCCCCCCAATCAATTTAGAATGAAATATTTTTACTTTTTCAAAAAAACCTTTCTTTTCCCCTCCCCGTAAACAAAACCCCAAAATTTTTCTTCCTATTTTTGCCACAAAAAAAAAAAAACAAATCATTGCAATTTACACATAAGGCAGAAATTCCTCAACTCTCTTTTCTTCTTTTTTTAATCCCAGTCTAACCAAAACTTTTAATAAACACAGATATACCAAAATTTTAAAATAAATTTTCACCTACTCTACAATGGTGGTGGGGAGACCTATCTTAAATGTAAAAATTTGGAGGGAAAATTAAAATACAATAATTTTGATCTTTAAGAGCTTTGTTTATACCACTTCCCCATTAATTTAAAATAACATTATTTCCTAAATATCAATTAAATAAAAACTGAAACAGGATCTTTTATTATATATATGAATTCAGTAATTTTAATCATGTGAAGCTGATATATAATAATTATATATAATATAATATATATATATATAATATATATTATTATATATATATATATATATATATATGAATTAATATATATATAGTTACTGGTTACCCTTAAAAATGAAACCGCCTTGTTTTGGTGACCTTAAAAAAATTAGCCCACTCTGGGTAATTTCTTTCCGTATATATGATGGGCGGATAAAGGGAAACCAAAAAAAATTTGGTTGCAACCTATTTATTCCATCGAGTATGGACTTTGGAAAAAAAAAAGGTTTTGTTTAATAAGTTTGTTTGAAGTGATTTTTTGGGAATTATTGGGAAAATTTTTTTTTGAAAAAATTTTTTCAGGATTTTTCCGATTGTACGCACATTTGGACGATTAATTTGGGAACTTTTTGCAGCCCCAAATGGCTTTTTTGCATTAAAAACTTCTGTAAAATTATTGTTTAATATTTAATTTTAAAAATTATGTTAGTTCATCATCTTTTTTCATTTCTTTTTTCATCAAAAACAAAAATTTCATCCAAAAAAATTTTATTTGCCCAAAAAACCCTTCAAACCCCCACACAATTAACCTTCCCAAAGTGAATACCTCAATAAAATTATTAAGGGAGTGAGCCCTTTGTTACTGATGAAAAAAATAAGCCCACTTCCAAATTATATTTGAAAAATTGTGCATGTATATGCGCTATAGCTTCTAACAACATGCGCTATATTTGGTTCTTTTTTCTCTAATTCTTTTTTTTTTTGGGGGGTTCTAAAAAAAAAAAAAAAAAAAAAAAATTGTAATGGTTTTACCATTTAAATAATAATAATAATGGGCAAAAAAAATAAAATTAAAAAACCCACATTAAAAAAAAGTAGCCAGGAATGTTAACATGAGGGCCTCACGACGTATTATTGCAAAGGTAGCTCCAAGTGATGAATTTTCATATTTGAAAAAAAACACTTCATGAAAGTTTAGGCTGGAACCATGGAAAGTTTAAAGCTAGGGGAAAAGTAAGGGCTGGAAATCCATTGAAAAGTAGCTTTCCAGGAAAAAAAGTAAGGTAGTTGAGTGGATGACGTTTCCATACGGGAAATGCTTCAGGGAAGGTACATTTGGAAGCACTCAGGGGAAAACGTACATGAGAAAAATAACAAGGCTAGAAAGGCATGTAAAAAAGTTAGGCTGGGAAAAACTATGGGAAAGTAGCTGGAAAAAAAACCATGGGAAAAAAGGAATAAGGCTTCAAGGAAAGAAGTTTAGAAGTGATTGGACATCCATACTGGGTCTTAGCTACAGCATCAGGTTACCTTGTTAGAATAGAAATGTACATTGGAAAAAAAAACAAGGTTCTAAAAAAAAGCAGTTGAAAGTTAGCTGTAAAAAACATGGAAAAGAGTTCAGGGAAAAATAGTAGGCTGGTAATAAGTGAGGGGAAAAACCTTTTTCATACGGGAAAATGCTGTTTTCAGGGAAAGGACATTTTGAGGCACTCAGGAAACATCATGGAAAAACCAGCTAGAAGATGAAAGTAGCTTTTATGGAAAGTAGGCTCCAGGGAAAAAGGTAGATGAAGTATGGAGTACCATTCATTTACAAGAAAAAACAAAATATATATACGTCTTCAGGAAAGTAAGCTTTTTTTTGTGTTTTGTTATTTTTAAGTGATGGACCGATCATTTAAATCAGAAAATAACGGAGCTCCAGGGAAAGTTTATAATGGTATTAAAAAACTAGCTAAGAAGGCATAGAAATTATAAGTAAGCTGAAAACAAATGGGAGTAGCTGAAATGATGTGATATTTATATGAAAAAACGGGCTCAGGGGGAAGTTTATACATTAAAGTAGAAAAAAAAGCTTGAAAGAAGTAGCTTGAGTGATGATGTCATAGATAATTGAGGATTATGGGGGAAAAACAATTAGGGGTTGGTAGGGTTGGCATGTGTGGGATTAAAAAATAAAATTTTCTGCATTGATAAGTAATGAGACATATTAGCATCTTTCTAGGGGAAATAACATACATGGGGAAAAAGTAAAGGTCTCAGGGAAGTAGGCTTGAAAAAGTCCTTCCAATACAAAAACGTACCATGAGTTTATTAATTATATATGGAACATATGTCTAAAAAAATTGGCAATGGTAACATTCATATCGAGAAAAAAACAAGTCTGTCAGGGCGGAATATACGTGGAAAATAAAGGGAACTACTAAAAGAAATGATGAAATAAATGGTCTATACCTTCAGGAAAGGTAGGGCCCAGGGCATTGGGAAAGTTGAACCCACGAAAAATCGGACTTATTTTGGAGTGGGTTGTGCTTGATAAGTAAAATAGGAAAAAACCCAAAAGGTCTTGCATTTACAATTTTTACACCCAGGGCTCCCAAACAAACATTTTACCTAATTAAATTTCATTTGGTCAAGTGGTCTTTGTAGCCGTATTCTGAATGAAATAACATAAGCTCTTGTTAAAATTTGATTGTTTTTTCTGTTGAAAGAACAAGAACATTATTTTTTCAAATTTTATATTTAATTAAAATAATGTGTTAAATGAACTCATAACTCTCTAAATAATTATAACAGCATTATTTTGCCACTCTAGAGAGGGTTTTGGGGATGGGTTATTTTTGTCATACAAGTGGGCTACATTTGCAAACGAACGGACCGTTTTATCGGGATAAGTGTATTTTTAAATTTTTTTTTTGGTCTAAAAATTATATATATATAAGGGTGTTGTAGCCAAAATAAATTTTTTTTTTTTTACTGGGGTTATTAGGATTTATATTTTCTTAGGTGGGTCCGTTATTAAGAATATTGATATAAAAGTAAGATATGTTTCAAAAAAATTAATTAAATAGTTTTATAAAAAAGTAAAATAATGAAAAAATATTTCGTAAATAAAATTATGCACTAGGTACTATATAGTATAAATTATAACTATATATAAATATTAGGAATGAGGAAGAAGAGTTCCTTATAATGTAAGGAAATATATTATAATAATAATATATTAATAAAATTATATATCAAAAATTAATAACTACTTTATTAAAAATTTTAAATATATTTTTTTTTTATATAAATATAAAATATAAAAAATATAATATAATAAATATAATATTATAATTATATATTTAATTAATTAAATATATAAATTATTATATATTATATTATAGAATAAAATAATTTAACTAAAAATATATATATTTATAAATTGAAGTTTCATTTTAAATAAATTATATATATATACTAGATTATTAATATTATATATACTTACAAAATAAAAATATATAATATTAAAGACACTAATAATATTAAATTATTATATAATATATTTATTATTACTGAAAGACAAATATTATATAATAAGTTAAAATAAATATAATTACATATATATAATTTAAATTTAATGATGATTATAATAATTAAACTATAACTTTTGACAGAATTATTCTGCCCAATAAATGTGTATCCACTAACTATTTATAAAATATTATAATATAATATATATATATATATATATATATATAATTTTATATAATATAAATAATAGAACTATATGATTAATCTTCATTGTATATTATATTCTACTATATATAACCATATATTAATTATAATTATATATTTATTATATATAATCTTATATATATAATTTATACTTATAATTATATAAATAGATATATATTAAGATATATAATATTATATATATTATTATGTGGACAAAAGGAGGGAAAGTTACGAACTGTAGGACAAGTATTTCTGGCCAACATTCTTAAGTTATTTCATTCATTTATATAATAAGTAAATGTCAAAATACAAATTTTTCCCCTCTCCCAATATAATCAATCTTCAGAAAAACTTTTGGAATAAATAAAAGAAAAATAAATACTTATTATAAAATTGCATATTTAATTTCACATTTCTAAGGAATCTTTGTTTTCTAGAAAGTAAACCACTATTCAACTCGAGGCCCTAATTAAAACTGGAATAAATAATAAAAATAAACTTAATATTTTTTACTGTTTAAAGAAGACCGCATTGGGCAGGCCCTATGAATGCCAATGGTGTAAATGAAAAAGGGTCATCCAATTAGCACACATCATTTCGCCAAAGTAGAAAAACAGATGCTTTTTTTCTCATCTTTTAGAAATATATTTTATAAACCAGTTCTTAACTATATTTTACTTATAGACTTTCGCCCTTCATTTTCCCTTTCCAAATCGCACCATTTTTTCTCTTTCTTCTGCAGTATTGCTTGTTTAATATTTGGAAACCTTTTCTTTTGGCTCCTAGGTCAAAGGACTTTTGAAGGAAATCAAAAATAAGCTTAAACATAAACGTCATTTTAAAAAAGTAATTCAGAAAAAGTTATTCTTACACTTTCTCTTTCCTTGGGGCTCTAATTTCAATTTACTTCCCACTGAAGGCAGGGGAATCTACCCAAGAATAACTGGACCCTAATTTTAATATAGCGATGCCAACCCTTATCCTAATTGAAATTTATCACTAAAAAAATTTGACCCAGACAGAATTCAACACTAAGCAAGCTTCCCCTTTGGGCACGTTTCAATTTTGCATTTTCTTTGAAAAAGTCGGTTTACTTTTTAAGGAAATAACTGTTAAATCTATAACTTAATATTATTTTAAAAATTAGGAATAACATTTTTGAGTTTTCTTTTTTAATTTTCACTAATCTTTTTTTTAAATACAGGGAAATTTTATTAAATCTCATTTTTTTTCAGTTTTTCCAAATTATTTTCCAATCCAAATGTCTCCAGCTGTAAAAATTTTCCTTTATGTTTTTCTATGTTTGGAATTCCCCATAAGCTATACTTCTTCTTTAGGGAAAGTCATTCCACCATTTCTGGTTTTGCAAAATAGGGTATTGCTTTTTGAAATTTAATCCTCATTTGGAAAAAGATTTTTCAGGTAAAAATATAAGGGCGAGAAATATCTTTCCTAAGTTGGGATCCAGGAAAAAAACAAGAAAATATTTTTTACTTCCTTTATAATAAAAAACATTGTTTAAAATTTTTTAAGACATTTCCATTTTTTTCCAGTTTGGCTGGGTGAAAAAATCAGTGGAGTAAATTTTCCATTTGGGGGCCCAAAACACAGGCTCCAAAAAAAAACAGGGATCCAAAATTCTCTAAGGGTATAATTCACTTCCCGTTAAGCAAAAGCTTATAATGATTATCATTTTTATGTTCTATCTAAGGTCCAAAAATTATGTTTAATTCTGCAATCAGATGCAAAAAAAAATTTTTCAAAAAACATTTTTGTTAGTTGATAAAAAAGTTTATAAAAATTTTAGCAAGCCTTCAAAAAAAAGAAAACACATCTGGAGTTCATCTTGGTTTTATAGTTTCCATGAGGTTAATAGTCTACCTAAAGGTTCAAGGGAATGGCACACTTGCAGCTTTTCAGCTTCCAGATTGGTTTGCTTTTAACCCAAAGGAATTAAGGGGGGGACAGTCCCAAAATCAACTTTAAGAATTTTTGGGCTTTTTACCCCAAAAACTGGATTTTTCTGAAATGGTCTTACCCACTTATGCTTTTTTTTTCAAGCCTAATTATTGAGAAGGGAACAAAGGAAGGAATTGTGTTTTCTTTGGTAAAGTTTTGATTTCTAGATTTTTCATAGATCTTCAGTAGGAAATCTTTGCTCTATTAATTGCTCATCAATTTTCACTCATCGGCGAATCTTCGTGGAGGGGGGACTGGTTAGCAAATTCCCAATTCCGTCTCAGTAAAGATTTTTTCATTCAGCCTTCTTTTTTCCTTTTATTTCACATCGGGAATCTTTCAGGCTTTTGCCTTGTTACTTTCATGTCAATCCTTCTTCCTCATGCGCAATCAACTTTCTTCCTCCTCTTCTTGCCAAAAAGAATCTGTAAAAAACACTTGGTCTCTATTTACTTGGAACTCGATTGACTACCCTAAATTGTTCGACTACTTAGCACTTTCATCATATTTGAATTAAAAAAGTTATCCATTTTTCATTACTGGAAAAAAAAAAAAAAACTCAACATCTTTATATGTTAGTTAAATGCCATTTTTTATATCTAATAGAATATACTGCTATATTTTCTATATTGGATGAAAGGTAAGTACATTACAAAACACAAATTCAATTTAAACTTCCACTGGACCCCTTTTTCAAGTTAGATTCTGAAAAATAGTTATTGAGGGAAAAAATTTAAAGTGCGTTACTCTGTGCTTTTCATTTTTTTCGTCTGGGACTTTTTTTTTTAATTTTGGGAATTATTTTGTTTTATATTTTTCAGTTTTTCAATTGGCGTTGGCATGGATGACAGCTTTGGTTATTTGCTGCAATTTCTCTGAGAGGACAACATTTTTTATTAAACTTATGAATATTGAGAATAGGGGCGTAAAAGTCATGGGTAAAGTAGGTTTTTTCAAAAACAGATTTTGGAACAGACTTAAGAGGTATGGTTCTTCAAAGTAAATTAATATTTATTCTTTCTCCATCAATTGGAAAATTTGTTTTCCATAGCAAGGTTTCGTAAACTTTTACTTTTGAAAAAATATTCCACTAAAATATTGTCAAATATTGATAGGGATTTTTTTTTGTTCAAAATCTTAAAGATATGTTTTCACGTTGAAACTTTTTAGGCTGGTGAAAAGTATTAAAATTCTGTTTATTTCATTTTTCTTTTTGAAAAACTTCTCGAAAATCAATAAAAACCAAACCTCTTTTTCCCATTAGGGGGAAGTCTTGAAACGAAGATTCCAGTTTTTTGTTGGGAATTTAATTTGTTTTTTAATTAAATAAAAAACTATCAGGTTTTTTTGCCAACCTAAAAAAACCTTTTCTAACATTTGCTTACCCACTATTCTAGGCATTTGCTATTTCCAGTGTACTTGGGAAGGTTTTCTTCTTTTAAAAGTCCTCTTTATTCATCCTGATGCAATTTATATCTCTACTCTGGAGCTAATTATTATTATTAATAAACTTTCATTTCTCAGGAACATTTTTTGTTACTCAATGAAGGTTTCCCATCAATTCATCTGTACTGAGAAATAATATTAATCTGATCAGAAATTGTTACCAAACCAAAAAAAATAAATAAACTTTGTTTGGGATGCAAAAAATGAAAGGGAAGGTTTATTGTTATTTAACTCTCTCCAATATTCCTTTTACCTAAGGATGGAGAATATTCTATTGGACTCGATTTCAAAGATTTTGGTTTGCGGAATAAGTGGGGAAAAAATTTTCTTCTGAAGTGAGTGTTCTCCACATCAATGATACCAAAAACAATAAGTTCCCCCTACTGCCCTTTTAAAAAAAGCAGCACTTCTTTCTCATTTTTCTTTAATTTCCCTTTTAAGAGATAAAGGAGTTTTTCCATTCCATTCTTGATTAATTGAAATCATTCAGTGAAACTTTCTGAAAAAGGCTATGTCTTGATAAATTTTCTAGTTGTTATTTTTTCAGTAAAAGAAAATTAAGCCTCTAATTCCAAGGATATGACTGAATTATGTTTTGCTTCTAACTTAATTCAGTTAAAAAAAAAAAGTCTCTTCTTTCATCTTTCCAGGTTTTACGAGGTTTTGATAATTGGTTACATAAAAGTCTGGATTCATCAGGGAAGGGAAAGAACGTTTCTTTTTAGGTTTTTAACTTAAAAGTGTGTTGGGGTACATGATGGCGGAGTCTTCAAGAAATTAATGTTCTCTATGAGTTAAAACTTAAACATTGGCTTTTCTAAAACTCCAAAAAAAAGGTTAAGTTTTTTCCCATTTTCAGGCTGTGTTTTAAATTTTTTTAAATTTCTGTATCGGGGGAATTTCATCAAAGGGTTTTTTGGAATTTGGTAACGCATTTTAGGCAAATCTATTCTATCGTGGGGGGAAAGATGGGAAAAAAATTATTAGATTTCTTGTAGGGGGGATTTTCAAATTTAATTTAGTATTCCAATGAATTTTTTTGCTTTTCTTTGTTGTTGATGGGTTCAGGATAAAACATTTTGGTTTGGGGTTTTTCAATTGGAAAAAGAGACTAAATTTCCCCAGAGATCATTGTTATCCAATATACTATGAGTAAGCCATTTTTTTCACACTTAAACATTTTGACCCAAAAAACATTTCCTTTATTGTCCCACAATGGATTTCTACCCATCCCACCCTCACTGGGGTATATGGAGAGGTTTGAGATTTTAAAAACCCCCAATTCAAAAACAAAAGGGCCTTTGGCCCAAAGGAGGTTTATTTCCAAAAAAGGATTCTTGTCTCTTTGAGAAATAACTGGGGCTTATGAAAACACCAACGTGGGGTAAAAAAAATTGGTTCATGCCATGTTTTTGTACTTTTAAGTTTTCATTTTTATAAAAATTAATATTTACTTCTTAAAAGTTTTAAAAATTAGTAAAGAAGGGGTTCTATCTCTTACTTTTTTGAAAGCTTTCCAGCCAAAAAGCTGCTTCTTCTCCTTTAAAATTCATAACGTGCCGGATTTATTAACATGGGACGTTTAAAATGAGGAAAGTCCACCCTCATTCAAAAGGGACCAAAAAAAAACTGGGCTTTATATTCCCTATAAAAAAGTAAGCGCCAAAAAATTTCTATTGTGAAAAATAGGTTAATTAAGTTGGAAACATTTCCACCCCATTAAGTTTGGTTAATCATATAACATATACTAGGCTTGATTTTTGCAAGCCCCCAAATGGGGAATACTATCTAAATGCTTAAATTTTTTTGTTTTCAAGGTTGACTCAAGAGGCCCAAAAAAAACTGGAGTTTCCAACCAGTTTTTCCAATTAGCTGCCCATTTGTAAAATCCTTTAACTCCCATTTGATTTAAAATATTATTTTTTTTTTGTTTTTATTAATTATTCTATTCTTATTTTTATATTATTTTATTATTGATCTGTAAATAAAAAAGGAGATTTATTTATTTTTAACATACGCTAATTAGAAAAGTATTCTTAAATTATTTAAATTTCAGATTTCGAAAACAAATTACATGAGGATTATAATAAAAAAAATAAATTTTACTCCCCATCCAAGGTATGTCATGAGCACATAAAAAAGCATTAGCAAAGAAGTGTCCCAAAGGAAAACCTGTGGCCAAGGCATATCTTAAACAAATGATCTTATGAGGAATTCAAACAAAAAACAAAACCCAAATACTTAAGATAAAGATATTTGAATTTTTTTTAAAATTTCACAACCCAAGATTGTTACATCTATTTAGTAAATAAATCCCTGATTGGGAATTAAAAATTGCATTTGAGGTATAATAAATATATCACAAAATAAATTAAAATGGTAATTTGAGTTGTTAAAAGAATGTACACTTCAAGATATAACAATAATATACTGTATATTTTTTTAAATGTTATATATATATAGTATTTGATATTTGCATGCAATATATAAAATTTATATTTATTAATATAAATATAAATAAAAAATATATATAAACATGTTATAAGAATATATTAATACTAATGTATATTAATTATATATAATATATATATATTAATTATATATATATTATATATATTATAATCATATATATATCACTAATATATATTATTATTAGAATATACTATATATATATAATAAATTTATATATATTATATTATATATACTATATATTATAATTATTTACAAATTTTATATATGAAAAAATATATATTTATTATATATTAGTAATATATATATATATATATATATATATATATATTATAATATATATATACCTTCTCACCCTTGGACCACACCGCATCCAGGTACCCTGCTGATGTCTCCAGCTTCCTCCAGGGATGAAATGTCCGATTGTTCGGGGTTGAGAGTTAGATAGCCCTTACTGAAAGAAAGTGAGATTGTCCTCCGGACCTGGTTTACAGTTTTGATTAATGCTTGTGGGTTGCAGGTTGAGCGTTGAATCTGTATTTGGTAATTATTGTAGTAAATGGTGGTGGCAGAACCTGTATAACTTGGCTCAAAGGATATGACTGGTATCTGGTTTTACTTGAACGCGAGTAAATGTATAATGTCTGGTGTTATTTCTAGTAAGAGTTATGATTAAAAATGTTAATGTTTGATGTTAGTCTGCGTCTTAAGTATAGTTTTCTGTTTAGTGTCATGTGGATTGTGATTTTAAGTGATAATGATGTTTGTATGGGAGTGTTGAATGTTGTTCAGAATTGTTTATAATATAAGAGCTGACTTAAAGGTTATTAGTATAGTGAGAAGAAATGTAGTATTGTTTTGAGTATGTGGTGAGAGGGATAGACGAGGCATTGTGCGATGTAGTATTGTATATGGTGTTAGAGTTTTAGGTGAAGAATTGTTTGCCTTATGAGTAGTATTTTGGTTTCTTTCTTGCAGTGTGTTGTTAATGTTAGTAAGTTATGCATCCTGTTAATGATTACTTAGTGCTTTTGATTATGGTGTTTGTTTGGTCAAGTTTCTACTTATGTTGTTTTAGTCAGTTATAAGTGAGGTGCTCCAAGGTTGGAGAGGTGTAGATTTAGAGTCGGAATGTAGATGTATTGGTTGTAGATATTATTGTGAGTGATGTTACATTCCTTTATATTAAAATCGTGAACCGATAGTTCTTAATTAATGTTCAAGTATACTTTGTATGCAGATGTAAATTATGTTAATGATGTCATTTTCTGTAAAAGGTCTAAAATGAGATCGCAACGTGTACTCGAAAGATTGGTGAAATAGATTGTCTCCAAGGGAATGACAATGTTTATTGAATTAAATTTAATTGTGTTTAGGGTGTTGGGGTGATTAGTGCTAACACAATCTGGTAGTAAAATATGGTGGGTTAAAGTGATTTGAAGATTTGCGTTGGCCTGGGCCGTGGACATTTCTGTTTACTGTACCATGTTGAGTTGGTTTGAATTGTATTGCCTATGTAGTATGTACAGATGATATATATATAGATTGGGTGTAGTGAGTCTTTGTATGGTTATATGTCATTCTGCCGTAAGTTATTATTGTGCAGTATGTGGTTGTGGGAGAGAGGCCGTGAATGGGTTGAATAATATGGGGAACAGTATTGTGCCTTAGGGTACTCCATTATTGATGTTTACTGTTCTGGAATTTGTATTGTTTATTTCTATTTGTGCTGTTCTTCCTGATAGGAAAATTGGAAATTCATTTCTTTAGGTTAGTGGGGATGTTAAGAGTTTATGATTTTGTGGATCAAGTTATGTTTAGGTACTGTATCAAATGCTTTGTTGTTGATTGCTATAGTTATTGTTTTGTGAGTAAGTTTTGAGTTTAGGCAGCTGATTGGCCAGCAAAGTGAATCGATGTTAATGTCGTGCAGTTGTATCTGAAATGGTTTTTGTTTGAAACTGTTTGGAAGTGTGCTTGATCTGTGGAGTTATTATGTTTAGATATGGTTTTTTCTAGTAAGTTCCATAGTTTTTATATAGAGATCGCGACGATATGATGGAAGGGTCAGAGATCTTCTCCTGGTTTTAGTTTACTTATATGATAGCTTTTTTCCAGATAGGGGAATGAAATTTAGGCTGATGGACTTATTATATATTTTTCCTAATTGAAGTTAAAAAAGGTTGTGTTCCTAGTGTTTGAGGCGTTTGTTTAGATGTTGCCTGGCCAGTTGCGGCGAGTTTTTAAGCTACATACCTTACAGTACAGTACATTATTTCTCTTTGAGGAAAAAAAATTTCAGCCTCTCAAAGTTAGTTAAAACTCTCATAGACTTTTCATTGTGATCCATCAAGGTTAGTCATCCACTTCAGGCTCCCTAGTTCAGGTATGATATGTTTTGTTAGGCATACACAGAGAAAATCTATGTATACTTAACAAATCTTATCATAACCTGAACTAGGATGGCCCTAAAACAAGCACAAGGACCCACTACTTTTTGTTTATAAAGAAGGGCCTATTAGAAAATGTAAACTTTAGAAGCTGCATGCAACTTTTTTTTCCTAAATACTTAAATCATTTCATTTTTTTTTAAAGCTTAATTATTTTTAATGTAGTATAACCTGTTGATGATTTTTAAAAAAAAAAAAATTTTTTTAATAAGAAAATCCTATAGGATTTTTAACAACTTTGAGAGGCTGTAATTTTTTTTCGGTATTGTTCTATATTTGAATCAGTTCATATTGTCTGAAAAAATTTTTCTAAGTTCAAAAAAATTCTAAGTTCAGAAAAGTTATAAGTTTTTTAAGAAATCTTCTTTAACCTGGCAAGCCCCTCCCACCAGCTTGCCACCGTAAAGAATTTTCTTAAAAAACGTAACTTAACTTAACTTTTCTTGAACTTAGAAATTTTTTTGAAACTTAGAAATTTTTTTCAGAAAAATATGCACTACTGATTCAAATATAGAACTTTCCCTTTTTTTCCTAAAGAGAGCACCAATTTTCATTTTCATTATTCTTCATTATTATTTTTTTTAGAGTATATATATATATACCAGGTATATATATATATATAATATATATAATATATATATATATATATACTATAACTTATTATATTATATAAATATAAATATATATATATATATATATATACTATATATACGTAAGTATATATATATTTATCTTTTTTTTAAAAATAAATATAATATATACGCTATATACAACTAATAATATAATATATATATATATAATATATATATATAATAACTATAAAAATAACTAGCTTGATACGATTAATTATATACTATATATATATTACTATATACTATATAATATAGTATATATAAATGCAATAATATATCCTGTGATTTTTAAAAAAATTAGTGTTGAGAGCCCTTCTGCAGAAAGAAACGGGTGGTGGCGTGCGCACTTATGTTAAAAAGCAATATTCAATCTGTAAAATGAATAACTTTAAAATTAATCATGATATTGAATTCAGTGTGGGTAGATATCCTTATGTACAATAAATCATATAGAATAGGGCATTTTATAGACCTCCTGGCCAGCAGGTCAAGAATTAGACGCAGAAATCTGTGAAATGAAATTGAGAACAGCATGCCACAGTAATGGACAAAGGTATAGTCATAATGAGGGATTTTAATTTTCCTGGCATTTTAATAAGCGGATTCCTTGCTCTTAATATGACCATAGTAGTTCTGCATTCATAAATTGTACACTAGATAACTTTTTGAGCCAGATGGTCCATGAACCCCCAAGACACGATGCACTATTAGAGCTATAATATTAAACTACAATGAAAAGTATGGTTGGATGAGGTTAGAGCAGAATGGAGATTTAGGACGTTAGGGACCATAATATAATTAGATTTAAAAGAATGTGAATCTGGGACAGATTATGTAAATAAGGAAAAGCATCTAAGATTTCATAAATGGCAATTTACCAAAATTTCGAATATTGCTTAGCATAACTGACGGGATTAAGAGTTTAAAACGACAAAACTGTTTTATCAGTGGAACATTTAAGACAAATTTTAATGAATATCATCAGTATGTTGATGGTAATTTAATCCTTGGCGAGAGAAAAACCTGTTTGGTGAATAAGAGAGATAGAGAGAAAATTAATGAAAAGCGTTAAGATGTTTAAAATATTCAAGGGTAGTAATAGAATTAGGAGAAAAAATTATAGAGAAAAAAAGAAAACGAACTTAACAGTCAATAAGAAAGCAAAGAGAGAGCAGAAATTAATTTAGCAATGAATAGTAATAAGAACCTGAAGAATTTATTTTAGCTTTAAAAATTTAAAAGTAACGAATAGCGACAACATTGGTCCAATAATTAATGAAAATTTAATGAGTTCAGATAAAGGAGTTGGTACACATTTTCAAAGCTTATTTTGCTTCAGTTTTTACTGAGAAAGATTAGATAAAGTTTTGGAGACTAATAGTTTTTGTATGCATGTAACAAATTAGACTTAGCGTCGGGCGGGGTGACGCGGACCACTTTAGGTGTATAACTTGGTATCCCGACTCTCCCCTAATGCACTTTGGAATTTTTTCTTTTTAATCACGGCCCTATAGTCGGCATAAGCACACAAAAAAAATAATAATGTAATATACATATATAAAAGTTTTATTAAAAAGTATTGAATAGACGCCGAGTCAGCCTGACCGTGGAGGGTAGAAGCGGACCACCATTGAGGGTGACTCGGACCATCTGTTTTAAAATTCGTCTTTTACGTATAAATTTCAATTTATATTTAATTTTTACTTAATATAATAATTATTTATCCATATTAAAATTCGTAATAAATAATAAAAATGTCAAAATGATAAATAAAATACGAAATATAAACTTATAAGATTAACCCCTTATCTCTCCCAAAATTTTTTTTGACACTTTTTTGAACTCGTTTTTTTATTAAAATTCATTTTTAAAAAAATTTTCACATTATATAAGAACTTTTTATTACATTAAAAATTAATTATTACACGTAATAAAAATGTCAATATAATACGTAAAAATACGAAAAAACAATTGGCTGTCCGAGCCACACCCCCCATCCATTTTATACGGCCGCGGGTGAATCGGCACCAAGTAGGCCCGTTTTGTTTGCCACCTAATACTGCCTTGCGATCAAACAATTTACTTTGCCCGAGTTTAAAGGCCTAACATACTCGAGTGTATCCACTGAACAAATATAAATAAAATCGATCCACAATTTTTCATTTTACAACCGAGTTAAAAAAACTCACATTGTTTCAAAAGTGAAGTTCTATACTGAAAGGAAAATTTTGTCAGCGAACTTCTAACCATTTTTTAAAAATGTAAAAACTTTCTAGAATTCAAATATGATCTAAATAAAACTTGTAGTTACTACCACGGTGGCTATTAAAATGAGCGAAAATTTTTCTTTTTTTTATTATTTTATTTTATTCTAGAGTTTTCCTGAAAAAAGATTGATAAAGAGGCGGCCTAGGTCACCCGCCAGACGCTGACAGAATTTGAATTTGATGTAAAAGTATCATTAAACGTGTATTAACCATATGATCAAGTAAAGCGCAGGCCCTGAAGGTAATATGTTAGAATTCTGAAGAGCTAGTACCCAGCATTGCAAAGGCACTGTATTTGATTTTAAGCGATCTATAACATTGGTGATGGTACCAGATGACTGGAAAACGCATATGTTGCTGCCAAGTTTATAAAAGTAGTACGGAAGAGTTGGGAAAATTATAGCCGGCCAGTTAGGTTAACATCTCTGGTTGTAAAGGTCTAAAAAAAGTTACTGAAAGGTTCATATAGAGAAATATTTAGGAAGATAACAGGGTATTGTATGATCCCAGCACGGTTTCAGAAAAGCGTAGGTCATGTCAGACAAAGCCTTTCTAGGAATTGATGGAAATACATTACTGAACTGGCATTGCACTGAGGAGACAGTTGATATTGATAATTTAGACTGTTAGCAAGCTTTTCATAAGGTTTCCAACATAAGCCTGATGAAGAAGTTATTGCAATGTGCTTAAGCTGGACGTCGGTACATGTTGGATCTAAGAGTGGTTGCGAAAATCAGAAAAACAGTGTACAACTTAAATGGCAATAAATACATTCATGGAAATAGTGAAGAGTAGTGGTGTCCCCACAGGGTTATGCTGGGGCCACTATTGTCCTCATTTATTTTAGAATGATTTAGACCAGGGACTTAAAGTGGCCACGTTTTAAGGTTTGCAGATGATACCAAAGTGGCACACAGTTAGGAATATTGAAGGAATGTATAGATTCAAAATGATCTGATAAACTTCTTGGTTGGCAGATAATGCAAATAATTTTAATAGTACAAAGTGTAAGGTTCTTTCACCTAGGTACTTAAATAAAAGTTTTCAAACGATATGACTGGGGATTGGTTTGAGTCTGTGACCAAGAAAAAGATAGGTGTGATTATAAGCAGAATTTGAAAGTAGCTTAAACAGTGTTTGGAAGCTAGGAATAAGGCTAATAAGATGCTGGCATAATAAATCCACAAAATGTTGTTACAAGAAGCAAGGAGGTATAAGTAAACTGTTATATAGCTATGTTAGGCCAGTAAAGAGTATTGTGCACAAGTTTGCCCCTTATTTAAAGAAAGACTTGATATGCATAGAGAGAGTGCAACGTAGCGGCACAAGGCATTATTCTGGGTTTGAGGTAAGCAGCTATGAGGAGAGGCGAAGGAGTTTAGAATGTTTCTGTTAGAAACGGCGATTCTCAGAGGGAATTACACAAGTCTACAAATATTTACATCTATTGATAATACAGAGACCAATAAATTTTTCATTGTAAAGCATGAACAGGTGACCAGGGGCATAATAAGAAAAGAAGATAGCATGTCAGCTTGATATAAGAAAGTATGCGTATTTATAATAGGGTTGTTAAAATTATTGATATAGTCTGCCAAGGAGTGTTGATTGCAGGTGACTAGATTGCAACATTTAAGAAAGGGCTGGATAGGTATATGGATGTTGGTATCATATAAAATATTTAGACGAAGCCAAATGGGTTTTAGTTACACTAGTTATTAATGTTAGAATGCATGGTGTGGACCATAACTTAGTTATTAATGCATGATGATGGTTTATAACTTAATTATTAATGCATGTGGATGGGTTGGGTATACACTAATATATAATATATCATCTAGTATTTGACTAAGCAATTGTGATATTTTTCAAGAGTTACAGTAATTGACTAAGCCCTAGGGTGCTTTGTGGATTTGCATGAGCATGTTTGGTTAGTGGGTTGTTGGGACAGTCTTGATAGGCCCATGTGGCTTCTTTACTGTCCTATATTCCTAATGTCCACTACTATTACCTTTTTTTTAATTAATTAGTTTACTTACAATTTTTAATATATGTTAAGGAAACTTGATAAATCGGAAAAAAAAAAAATTATATGATAAAACAACAAAATATTGATAAGTTGAAACCATTTCGAACAATTATTGTTCATCCCTACATGAACGAAATAAAGCCAAAAAGTAATGTTTTTTCTAGAATTATTCTTTATATTTTATATTGAAAATATGAATATTAAAAATGTACATAAAACATTCGGTAAAAAAAACTCAAAGAATTTTTGATACCATTTTTGCTAAATCTAAAAGTTTATACTTACTGGTAATTAGTCAGCATTTAGAGAATCACCTATCAGATATACTTATTATGTCAAATTCCAAATTCTGTAAGTCCTATTGTTACATGCATACAATAACTATTAGTCTCAAAACTATTATCTAATCTTTCCTCAGTAAACACTGAAGCAAAATAAGCATTTGAAAATATTCACCAATCCCGTATTTGAACTCACAAATTTTCACAATTTTAAGTGGACCAATTTGTCCGTATTCTATCTTTTAAATTATGAAGTTTTTTAGCTTTTATAAATGTTAAAATAAGAATAGGACAATTAGTCCAATTAAAATTGGTGAAAAATTTAATTTCTACAATAAGGAGTTGGTCAACATTTCCAATGCTATTTTGCTTCAGTGTTTACTGAGGAGAGATTAGATAATAGTTTGGAGACTAATAGTTCTTGTATGCATGTAACAAATAGACTTCAGAAGAATTTGACGCAAAAAGATATTAAACGTTTTTACTAACCATATTGAATCCAAGTAAAGCTGCAGGCCCTGGTGGTATATATGGTAGAATTCTGAAGGAGGGTAGTACCAGCATCTTTATCCTCTCAAATTTACTCAAGCGTAGGTAAACATTTTGCTTAACTATCCATCAACTGATAGGATCATCATTTGTGTCTAGTCATTTTTCTTGGTAATAGTTTTCAATCATTTGTTCTACATCTTTTGGTAACACGTGTTTCTTCATCACTACTGGACTGTAGAAATTCTTCCAGTGAATCTGTTATTGATTTACTTGTAGAAGTGTTGGTTCTGTAGATTTCATTTTTTTTCCTTTTAATGGCTGCGAATTAATAGGACTGTTCGTTGAAGTTTTTACTGCAACACAAAAGTGATATTTAACTTGTTCTATCATTGTGTTACAAAAAAAACTTCCTTATAACGTGGGATCTAAGTAAGTGCAATAGTATATGAAAGTCATTAATTTACACAGAACCAAAAGCCTGCTATTTTCTAGCTCTATTTTTATTACATCTTTCATTCTTTTTAAACTGTCATCATTTTCATTTAAAGATGGTTCAAATTGCTTTCTTAGCATCAAGATTAATGGTATTACATCAGAGACAGAAGCTATAGAGGCGCTGATATTTTTGGTAATTTCTTCAAATGGTTTCAATAGCTTAATGTAATGTGATATGATGTCATTTTCCACATTAGTATGCATTATAACTTTGGAATACGAACTGGCGTAAACGCAAGAGGTCATTTGAGCAATACCCATTCTTTCATCAGTATGAAGTGTACTATTCAAGCGAGTTGGAATGTCTTTTGATAGAGTACGATTAAGGAATATCAAGCGATTTTTTGAATGCTTCAACTTCATTTTGTGCCCACCCTTGCGTTCAGATTCATCTAAGTATTTTTATATTATAAAATTCTTTTATCAAATCTCTAGACAATAAATATCTGCGCAACATCCGCCAGGGCTAAGCGTGGATGCGGATCTTTAATAATGTGCGGATGTTACCTGCATCACTAATATATAATATTATATATATAGTATATATATATATATAATATATAATATATATAGTATATATATATAATATAATATATATATATATTATAATATATATACCAATATATAAAGAAAAGCCTGAGAATTTTAACAACTTTGAGAGTAACTTTTTCCTAAAGAGACAGCCATGTTTGTTTTTTTATTCATTATTATTTTTTTAGAGTATATCCTGTGATTTTTTATAAAAATTGGGGGTGAAGCCCCTCTGCCATGCACTACTATTAACCCATATATTTTTATTCTCATTAATTTTTTTAAAGTATATCTATTTTTATAATAAAAATCTTTTGAGATTTTATGTAAAACATCCTCTTTTTTTATTTATAATTTAATTTTCCCATAAAAGCAAAAGAATATATTTTTTGCCCTTTTCGAGAAAAACTGTAAGCAAACACTAACGCTAGACAAAAAGGAAAACTTAAAAGGAAAAAATTTCAATCTTGAAGTAGATGTCCTAGCAAACCATCTTCTCCAGAGACCAAATGTCTAATACATTACACAATCTAATAATAAAGTCTAGGCACAATCTATTATTAGATTTTTTTTTAGGTTTTGTTTTGTTTTTGAGCGGACCTCACCAACGAAGGGCATAAGCCATCCCTCCAGCACAAAATACTGCACTTCAGGCTATCACGAGATAAAGGCAAGTGAATCACCTGCTAGCTGCTACGAGAGCCTGTGATAGTCTCATTCAGATTGTGATTGCATAGACCATTTATATTAATACACTATGGTGATTGTGTCCATTGAATCTATATCATGGACTGTAGGACATAACAGGAAACTTCATGAAATGTTCAATGTCCCTGAGTGACTCCCAGTACCCCTATAGTAAAAATATTACTAGTATTTCAATCCGGACCAATCTTGTGTGTGTTTGTGTGTGCAACGTACAAAATTTCCCAACAAAAAATAAAAACATATTTAAATTGCTTTGTATTTAGCAAAATTTATTTTTAAAGCCATAGATAGTTTTAGTATTTATCGTGGTAAATGTTTTTTTAAGGAAAATGCCTAATATTTTTTTACAAAATTTGTTAAATTACTTTTTGTTCGAAAACGTCATAATTTGTACGATCAGAATTAATTTTTTTTTTTTTACATATTCGTTTATATTATTAACCAATCAAAACGCTTCTTGTCAATGATGAAAGCGATTT
>JABUQX010101255.1:30000-39799 GCA_015478945.1 Trachelipus rathkii | reverse complement strand
ACTTTGTGAACATGGGAGTGAAGATCATTTTTCTATTAACGCTGCCTTCATCGGCTTTCTATGGATCTGTATCCTGAAAATAAAATATCAGACTATACAACCCCCCAATTATGAACCCCATAACTTTTGATCGAGAAATGTTTGAAGCAGGATTAAGTGAAATAATTCTCGACGCCGATATAGAGAATTTGCCTGTTTCATATTTGGCGTTTACGATACTTAGAAATGTTGATAATGTTAAAAATGTATTAAAAAGTAAACCTAATATTGCAACCATCAAACGAGGCACCAATGAATATTTCTTTGAAAATTATTTATTAGAGCACGGTCACTATAAATCGGTTACGGATGTGTTCATAGACTTAAACAAAAAATTTGAAGAAAGTCAAATATGTAAAGATTTAGTGTTTCTTGTTAATAAATCCGTTAACGAAGATAACGTGTTAATCACATTAAAATCTCATGAGCATGTGAACCTGAAAGATATAAGTTTATTTATTTTCGCGCCTCAGGTTGGTTTCGTAATTGTAATTACTCACATGTATACAAAATCGGGAAATAATATCAAACCATCTCTAAAGGATCTAATGCGTTATAGTTACCAACGATGGATAGTATTGGGGCGCCAAAAAATGAACACCAAGAGTTCAATTTACATTTTATGCTTTTGCGCCTACTAAGATGTTTCAATCCAGTATGGCCTATGTTTAACAGATGTTGGTAGACATCAGTATGTAGTGAATACTAAAGCCTCTTTGTTAAGATAGTTCCATTCCTAAAGACGTAAAGTTTAAGCTTTCCTAATGCTTCACACCTTACCTATGAGTTAAACCAACTGAGTTCAGTTCGCGTTTATATAAGAGACGTCGAAGGCAAACCATACCCATTCACAAATGGGACAGCAGTGTGTAAAGTACACTAAGAAAGAAGCTCCGGTAAATAATAATAATAATGGAAAGAGAAAGAGTCTTCAGGGGTTCAAGAATGCAGAGGGGATATGGTTTAGGGGGATTTTTTGTTTCGTTATTTCGTAGAGCTATTCCCCTGTTTAAATCAGGAGGTAAATACATTGCTAAAAAAAGCGGCCAGAACAGGAATAAACACAATCCAGGATATTATGGGGGGTGCCGACCCTCGTAGTGCTGTAAAACGTCGACTAGCCGATGTTTCTGATGAAATGTTAGACGATGTTAAACGCAAAATACGACGTAAGATGACTGGTCAAGGTGTAGGTGGTCGTAAAAAACCATTAAAGAGGAATAATAAAGGACCACTAAAGAAAAAGTGTATTGATGTGTTTGCTCTCTAATATCAGTGATAAGTGGTAACTTTTTTACATAACATAATAATAATCTGCATCTGATTTCGTATATAACAGGATGTTTAAACATACCTCTCCTCATTATACGTCAAGCGATTGTAGTAGCAAGATGCATTTCCCCATCCCTCCAGCCCCGACTGCGGTAAGAGCGGAATTGAGATCTCTGTTTCTGTGAATCCTACACAAGCATCAGTGTGAGTGAAATCCAATTTTATTTATTTAACCCGTTTCACGCCATCACAAAATACAAGATGTACCTCTCTAATTCAACATCCCTGGCATTCTGACCAAATCTGATCCTTCGATGTGTTTTTATATTGAAGACTAAGTAGTAAAGAAGATGTTCAAATCTCACAGGCACCGACCACATAGTATCCACCGAGACAAATTTCCTGTATACATGTTTCAATCAACTTTGAGTGTTTTAAATGAAACACTCTCTTAGGAGCCATCAGCTGCAAGTACCTTATCGAAGTTATAATTGAGACTTTGTTAAAATTTTCAGATTGATGCTAAACAGTCCCATTTACAAGCATGTGGGTATTACAATTTAAAGATGTAGAGAAACATAGGGACAATGCTGCTAAATCTAAAAATAACACTACGAATATTATTATGGACGTGTAAACGGTGATATATCTCTTCAGGAAGACTTATTCATACCATTCAGTGGACCACACGCATCAGGTTAACTAATCTACTCCTCAATTTGCGCTTAATGTTCAAAGCACGCGTACAGCCACAACTGCCGGCTCCAAAGCCTATGTTCAATTACTGGGATGCTTATTCTCTATGTAGTAAAGTGAAATATCTCCCCTTAAACATATGGAAATAGAGAAATCTCTTTTTTGGGGGTGATTGATACAGCAAAATATCCAATCAAAAGAGGGAATTGAGACTAAAATTTTTAACTTTACCCAAGAATTATCGAGTATTAATATACCTAACATCGTCAATGGTAGCTTACCTCAGAATGTAATAATAGAATTGTAGAACCACGATGGCTATTCTGGAAACTATGGGAAGTCAGCCTTTAAATTTACACATTTCGGTCTTAGAAGGTATCAGTTTGCATGTGAATGGTTCAAACCATACGGCGTGATTATGAGATGATATACGAAGGCTCACATTCTCAATGTTCGCGTCTTTTTTACGATTTATTTGCCAATACTGTATCTTGAGCGATAACGGTACAGGTGTTGATCTCAAGACTTATGTTGAAAACAGTAATTTATATGCCTACGATCTCACAGCTGATCTTTCAGCTTGTAATCTTACATCTTAATATCCTAAGAAAAGGCACATTAGGGTTAAGTCTCAAGTTTGGACAAAGTTTGACATCCTAATATCAGTTCTGGTGTATTTGGAACATCCTCAAATCATCGAGATTGACAGAGTACGAAATATAATCTTGAATTACTAATGATGAATGAATGTAGAAAAAATATTAAATGCCTTTAGAAACGAAAGAAGATTTTAAGGTGTATTCGCCTGTAATGAACTTAGCTCTGTGAAATTGGACATCGACTCGTAACGACATTCAACACTTCTCCTCGGTATGTTTCGAGCTATGGTCACTGGATAGCCGTGTATAAGAATCAAAATAATGTTGTTATATTTCCTTGACTTCTCTGCATTTAGATTTTTATGTTTAGTAATCATTATGTAACATCTTTTTTTAAAATATAATAATGTTCAGTATGTTAAGACCTTATGTTTCCTGTACAACCCATCAGTTCTAATTTATGTAGAGTAGACTGTATTTTGTTATCATATTGTTTTTTTAATAATCATTTCATTGAATAGAGCCGTAAATATATTTGATGCTAAAAATTTATATGTAAACGATTATGTAGTCTGCACTTATGTTATAAACGCATTTAAAATAAAAAACTTGTTTTCTTTTCCGTTTTTATCCAAAGAACGTGTATTTGTTATGTTACACAAAATATAACTTGAAATCAATAGATCAATAGATCAATAGAGTAATGGAAGGATAGGAAGGTGGTTTTATTTACTGATTTACTGATTGGGTAGCTGGATTTACTGATTTACTGATTACTGATTTACTGATTTACTGCTTTACTATTTAAGTATTGTAAAACCTAACAATTTTAATAGAAAATATGACTTGAAAGAAGGGCCAACTGATCATAGATTACTATATAAATAGATCATGGAAGCGGATAGGGGATGCGTAGGTTGGGTGGTTTGATGTACTGATTTACTGCTTAGAGTATGTAAAACATAACAATTTTAATAGAAAATATGACTTGAATCAATAGATCAATAGATCATGGTAGGATAGGAAGGTGGTTTTATTTACTGATTTACTGATTTACTGCTTTAGAGTATGTAAAAATGCAAATTTTTTAAAGTTATAAACAAAATAAATAAAAGTTTTTGAGATATGTTATTACAAAAATATGACTTGAATCAATAGATCAATTAGATCAATAAGATCAAGAGACTCACGAATGGGTAGGCAGGGAAGTGGCTGGCATGCGTACGGTGATTTACTGATTTACTGCTTTACTGATTTACTGATTTACTGATTTACTGCTTTAGGGTATGTAAAAATGCAAATTTTTTACGTTGTAAACATAAAATGAAAGAAATTTAGTAAAACAAAATGTTTAAAGAAAGACAAAAACAAAAATAATTAACAAAGTTTTAGTAAAACATTATGTTTAAAGGAAACAAAACAAAATAATCAAAGTTTTTGTGTTATGGTTTATTACAAAAATATGACTTGCGATACAATAGATCAATAGATCAATAGATCAATAGATCAAAGATCAATAGATCAATAGTCAATTATGACTCATGACAGGATAGGAAGTGGCTGGAAGCACGTTTGATTTACTGATTTACTTGCTTTACGTTTTTAGGTTATGTAAAAATGCAAAATCTTTTTACTTTATAAACAATGAAAAGAATAAATTGGTTTAGTAAAAACAAAATGTTAAAGAAAACAAAGCAAAAATAAACAAAATAAACTTTTTAAAAATATATAGATTCTTTTTAAATAAAAAATAAATAAAACTAAATAATAATAATAACATTAATATTAACAAAAAAGTAAATAGAAACTTACAAATTTAGAAAGCAAATGTATATATTAAATATGAACGACCTTAGGAAATTCCAAGATGTTCGGCAATTGACTTGATAGTATGATAATATATATATATATATATATATATATATATATATTAATATATATTATATATATATTATATATAATATATATATACTAAAATATATATAATATATATAATATAATATATATAAATATATATATATTATTATAATATATAGTCATATATATATATATATATAGTAGTTAGTTAGTAGTTCAGTTAGTTAGTAGTTAGAGAGGAGTATTTCTTATATGTATGTATGATATGTATTGTGTATGTATGTATGTATTATGTATGTGTTTCTTCCCCTTCATGTAACAGGTGTTGAACTGTATTCTTGTTAGTGCAAGAACAAAGAACTGGTGTCAATTACAAGAACATCTGGTGCTTTGTTCAACTTACCCTATGTATAAACGTTATAATTGGCAGCTGATACCTTACCCCTTTAGGCTTAACTGATAATTCCTTTGTCAATAGCTTAGTCCCCTTCTTAAAAAAAGTCATAAATTTTTAAACCTGTCAAGTTGAAGTGAGGGTTCAATACAAAGGAATTAAAATCTCCCCTTCTTACAAAAAGTCATAAATTTTAAACCTGTCATTTAAAGGTAATTAAAATCATTTCTCTACCCTCTTGAAATAACTGAACTCAAAACATAAATTTTTAAACCTTCAAAATCCATTTTGGTTCAATACAAAGGAATTAAATCTCCCACTCTTTTAAAATGATAATTAGTTTTAAAAGAAAGAATTGTAACAAAAGCTTTTGTCTCTCTCCCCTCTGTATAAAAGATAATTAATCTTTTTAGACTTAAAAGGTAATTAAAATCCTTTCTCTCCCCTCTTGAATTCCCACGCCTTTGTTCTTTAACGTTATAATTGGCAGCTGATACCTTACCCCTTTAGGCTTAAGCTATAATTAGATTTTCTTTCCCTCTCTCCTCCCTCCTTCTCTTCACCCCCTCTTATTCCCCTCTCTCAGTTTCCCCTATTTTATTTAGTCGAATGCCGCGATGACAGTGAGGATGCTTTTTTTTTTTTTTTTTTTTGCGGCTTTTTTGGTTTTTTGGGGGGGGGAACCCCGGGGGGGGTTCCTTCCTTCGGGGGCGAAAAAGGGGGGGGGCGGGGAAAAAAAAAAAAAAAAAACCCCCGGAACGCCGAAAGACGCCGCGGAAACATACATGCGTGCGCGCGCATACTTACGTATATATATATAATATATAGATATATATATATATTATTATATATATATAATATATATATATATATATATATATATATATATATATATATATATATATATATATATATATATATATATATATATTTTATATATATATATCTATTTCTGTTTATAAATATAAACATATGATATATATATGATATATATATATATATATATATACGCGGGGTGCGGGGCGGGGGTGCGGGGTGTGTGCGTGTGCGTATGCGTGTATTCTCTCTTGCATGAACGGATTCTCTAAGCATGTACATATTCTCTAAGCATGTACATATTCTCTAAGCATGTACATATATATATATATATATATATTCTATATATATATATAATATATATATATATATATATAATATATATATATACTTATATAGAACGATATAATATAATATATAATAGTACATATATATATATATATATATTTTCCAGTTCCAGGATCCAGTTCCTGGATCCTGGAACAACATACCATTCCAGAAAATACTGGAATTACTAAATTTCAATCAGTACTTTCCAGTTTCCAGTCTGGAAACTTGGAAACCCACTTCCAGAATCCTGGAATCCTTCCAGGATTCCAGGATTTCCAGGATTTCCATACCCTCGAATATAGTCGTGTAACTACTATTAGTGATGGATCGAATAACCGCAACCACAACCGCAATAGCAAATTCGAAGCAACCGCACATAATTTGACAACCGCAACTGCAACTGCAACTGCAACTGCAACCGCAACCACGGTTGTCAGTGGTCTATACAACCGCAACTGCAACCGCAACCGCGGTTCTCACAGGTCTTCAAAACCGTAACTGTGATTGTCAGGAAGTTATCTCTTCAAAAATACTCTCTTTTGCCTTAGACTTAGAGTACGTAATATAATATTTCAGTTTTTTTTTCCAGAATATTACAAATATCTAATTATAGAAAAACATTTCACGAAATAAATCGGGACTTTGCATTTCTTAACTTTTCGCACAGGAGAAATAAAAATGAGTGTTACGCATAAAGAAAAAGAGCGTGTGTTGGAATTTTATTGAAAGAAACAAATGAATTTTTTAAATGCAATTGTGAATAAAAACTATTCTCTCAAAGGAGAAGCACCACTAATTTATCAACGATATCACCTTCGATCGTTGCACGAAAAGAATGTAGAGAACTATTATCTGAGAAAGTATCTGATAAGAAAGAAGATAAAAAAAGAAAAGAGACACCTCTGCAAAAAATGAAATTGAGGGCAAACGTAAATCCTATCAAACTCTAGAGGAGTGTATCAAAAAAATTAGGCCTTTGCGACAATGATGATTCAAAAATAAAAACTCCTCGATTATCGAGCAGAGAGATAATTATTATGCTGATCTTCCCTTTAGTTGTGTTAAAGCATAAGTCTTTTATTTTTTTTTTTTATTATTTTTATTAAAATCAAGTCTGAACGCGTGGACATACAAATCCGTCACTGGGTTGTTAACTTTAAAGTCAATCTACGATATAAAATTTAAACAGCGCCTTATTATTGAGAACAGGAGTATATGACAAGATTCATCCTCAGTCACCAAAGAAGATCAAAATTTTGTACCCAACTGAAAGGAAATAAATTAACATTTACTACCGATACCTGGCGATACATCATCCGGAGTGTCTCTCTTATCTCTCACTTGTAATGGTATTAGATATTTTAATTTGGAAAAATGACCTTAGTTTTATCTGCAGAACCTTTGCATGAGAAACACACGGGAGAGTTATCTCTCTAAAGAGTTAGATGTAAACTGACCAACAAATAATTCTATAGAGTACATAATAATAATAAAATGAGCAGAAATAAAAAGTAATATAATAATAATAATAATAATTAATAATACTAATAATAATAATAATAATATAGATAATAATAATACTAATAATCAATAATAATATAATAATAATAATAATAATAAAATTAATATAATAATAATTAATAATTAATAAAATAATAATAAAATGTAATTAATATAATTAATATTATTATATTAGTATTATTATGATTAATTATTATTATTATTCAATGTTATATATTATTATTTATTATTATTAATTATTATCTATATTATATTATGTTTTATGACAAAAATTAATACTACTAGTTGACGCTTAGTAGTAGTAGTAGTAGTAGCTTTAGTAGGAAAAGTCAGGCTTAAAATTTTGTTTTATTGCCAGTGCAACCACAACCGCAACGCAACCGCACCCAAACCGCACACCGCGGTTGTTGATAATTTAAGAACCACGAAAAAACCTCAACACGGTTGTTTAAAAATTTTAGCGACCGCAGAAAAGCTGCCATCGCGGTTATTTGAAAGAAATTCAGGCTCGCTCCATCACTATATATTATACTATATATATAGTATATATATATAATATATATATATATATAGATATATACTTATATATATATATATAGTATATATATATATATTATATATATATAGATATATATTATATATATATATATATATATATATATATTATATATATTATTAATAATATATATATATTAAATATATATATTAAAAGGGTGACCGTAAAAAATTGATGTTAGCGAATTTTGTCAACGGGAACCCACAAAGTGATCAGCCTCTCCAGAATTTATGGCTAGTTAAATGTTGAGCTCGATTTAGCATTGGAACCCGTGCCCGCTGCGCGCTAAAGCTAACAAAAAAAACGCTTTTTTAGGCGCTGACTAACGAAGTTTTCGACCCTATCTCAGGAGCGTCTTCATAGATTTGTCCAGCAGATATTTTCTCAAATAAAGACATTATCAATGTAACAATTTATGCTTCTATATATATTTATTTTCTACTTCTAGGCGACCCAGCTGTTACAGGTTTGTTCTATCGTTACGTCATCTTTTTTCATGTAAATTTAGATTTAAGAAGACTTTTTTTTATTTACTTTGTTTTGTTAATTTTACATATAATTTCCGAAACCCATATTCGTTGTAATGTATAATATTATTTTTTTCAGATTGAAAAAAAATAGTAAAGAATGGCTTCACCATCTCCATAAGACAGCAGAACAAAGATAAAATTTTCTTGAAGGTTATTCCGCTCACCAGATAACCGGTTTAAATTGCCCTCCAATGCAAAGTTTTGGCCACCTTTGTTCTACCATTTGCGTCACTGTGGAATTGAATCTAAAGAGATTCAGCAAGAAATAAAATACAAGAAGTTCTTTTTTCTGGGGAAAAGCTCGGTTTCCTACAAAACACGTGAAAAATGTTATTACTAAATTAGAGAAACTTCACACAGAGTGGAGAAATGTACATATATATATATATATAAATATCAGAAGCTGAAAAGATTACCAAAATCAAAAGAGTTTCGCTTCAAAGGGTAGATGATTCTTGATCATCGCCATCTAAAGATGCCTTACGCCATGATGAAATCAGAGAAGACGAAGAGTATTCTTTTGAAACCAAAGGGAAAAAGGGTCGGCCAGACTGTTTGAAATCAGAAGAAGACAAGGAGTTTCTTTTGAAGCAAAGGGAAAAGGGTCGGCCAGGAACTTGCGAAAATGAACGAGCAAATTCAAGCGGAATTTATATTCGACATAGGTAAGATTCTTTTATTTTTCTTGAATATTGATTTTTTGCTAGGTACGTTTACGTCCCCTGGTTTTATTGTTTAGTTTTTACAAAAGCACCAACAAGACAAGATAAGCAACGTGACATAACTATTTTCATAATTAATTTGGTCCTTTTCTTTCTCTTCGTTTGTTCATAGAGACTGATGATGAATAAGAGGAGGACAGTGATGGAAGAGGAAAACACAAGCAATGAATATCGAGGATGTTGCTGCCAATGGGGGGACGGGGTTTGGTTTTTTACTTCTTCCAAAAATGGCGGAAAAAACCCGGAGGGGAAAAAAAAACTCTTTTTTTTTTTTTTTTTTATGTTTTCCCCCCCCTGGACCATCTATAGCAAAAGGATGAAGCGTGGTGTTAGGGAAATTTTAACCATGAAACTATCTCTGTTGTTGGATCGGTGTAAGATATCTGACAGAAATACCACACGCAAACTAATAGCTACCATTGAAGCACTTGGAGAGAATCCTGAGGAGTTCAAAGTGTTAAAAACCA
>JABUQX010101255.1:20000-22500 GCA_015478945.1 Trachelipus rathkii | reverse complement strand
ACCTATCGAGCACCTATTATACTATTTACCAATTCTTTTATAAGATCAGCTATATAAATACAAAAGAGTAGAGGTGACAAAATTCCTCCTTATCTAGCACCATTTTTTATCTTCCATTTATGATACACTATTTTTAAAAGCAACTTGAGAAAAATGATTGTTGTAAATATGCACTAAAAGATCTGTACATTCTACATGGATTTTCAAATATCCAATTCTTAATAAAATATCATGATGACTCTGTCAAATGCCTTCGAAAGATCTAAGAATGCCGCATACGTGGTTGAACCTTCCTCGATGTATTCTGCAATAGTTTCCTTCAACACAAAGATCGAGGTCTATGTTGAATAATTGCTTCTATATCTATGTTGCCTATCAATCCCCAGAATGACATTATCCTTGATCTTATTCAGAATTCCATATTTAAACAACCTTAGAAAGACATATGACATCATCACCGGTCTATAATTATTGAACTCACAACAATTTCCGTATTTATCTTTATAATCGGCATTTTCGAGCCCTCCAATAAGTCACAGGGAATATGATTGTGCATCATAGATACATTTATGAACTTCTCTCTAATTTTATACAAATTATCAGGCGTAAATTTCAAATGATATAAGTCATCCCATTATTTATGGTCAAGAGTAAACTGTGTAGTCTTGACACTTCTCCGATTCGGCTTCTTTTTCATGACAACAAGCGGTCTTTTCAACATATGGTTGCTAGAGGAGAGGAACTCTGAAGAAGAAATTGATGCTGACAATCCTGACCCTTGGGAAAAGAAAACGAATAAAATCCGGATCAAACCTGTATTAAGGACGATGAAACCCCCACCACAGAGAAATAAAACAAGAGAAATCTAGGAAAAAAGAATTTGAGTCATGTATTTAAAGCCAAGATTCGAACATTGATGAGGAAATGAATGTTTGAAGGAATGAATGAAGGAAGCTTATATTTTGCTCAGAAGAGTCTAACCATTGATAGTGATAAGGATGAGGATATTATTAGATAGACCTGGAATAACAATAATATTATTAATGGTGATGCTTGTGATAATGGTAATATTAATAATAACTCCCCCTCCTTGATTAGGGCTCTGCCATTGAGTGGTGGTGACACACGCATAAAAAAAAATCTGGACCTAATATTGGATTCATTTTATTAATTATTTCATCAATTTTCATAGCAGTGAATAATTCATAAACTTCCTGTCAATCAGCTCTTTTTTTTAAAAGCCTTTTTTGGTTAGTAGAGATTGAAAGAATCTACATCAAACACTTTTCTAAATTTATTCGATAAGAATAACGTTATCCCCTATATTTCCGAATGATATATATTATATATATATATATATATATAGTATATATATTATATATTATAATATATATTAATATATAATATATAATATATATATATATATATATATAAGTAGTTGGATAGCCCCTTGGTTATTGGTCCAACTCTGTCCAAAGGTCCTCGGACACCCCCATAGTTAGGGGTGTTAGAACATCGTACCACTCAAATTTGGTATATACCCGCTTTCATGAGGTAACCTGTCGTAGACGAGGTGTACTGTGGTCGATGTTACTCCCGTAGGGTGGCGTCCGGACCCTAACCCCCACCCCCAGCCCGCCTTAGACCCTCACACACCAAGCCGCCACTCATCCCTCACCTTCAGCACACCGGAGTTTCGCTGTTCAGTAGCATTAACTGAATGTCAGGTCGCGTGCCGGATAGGGGTCCCACTCCTCATTCCCTTCCCCCCACCTTTCCCGTCCCTCCTCTTAAAAAAAAAAACGAAAAAAAACAAAAATAGGAAATGCCCGTAGAAGCGGGTGAAAATTTGGAGATTGCTGTAGAAGGTGGGAGGAAGGAGTTCAATAAAGAAACAATAAGAAAATTAAGAAGGAAGTCGCAGCGAACGTCGAAGGACGGAGCCTGCAACTGACTGCTGGAGCTGGTGCGGATGCCATAGTTTTAGTAAATATTATGATATAAATAATAACAATAATGGTGTCCTTATATATGTTATTGAACCCGTAGATCTCGAATACGAGGGTTTCAATTCGAAAAGGGTGTTTGGGGACGCCCAGAGGAGGCGTCCTCCTGAAGAAAAGCACAGAGCCGTGATAGATCTTAGAAGGATGAAATCTTGGAGAGTACATTAAAAGAAGAGAAAGAAGCGGATGCGGGAGCGGATTTCGGGACGACACCCAGCGTGCTAGCTCCGGTTTGCGAGTGCGAGTTAGTAAACATCCTTATTAAGATACAATGTTGGTGTCCTTATACATCGTTATCTCGAAATGATTTGTTTAGAACTTTCAAGGGTGTTTGAGGACTCCCTTCCCCTGGCAAGGGGTTGATTAAGAAAATCATCATATTCAAATTTTTCGTTTTCTTTATTATGCCATTTAATTTCCCTACAGCATGGTTTTACATAACGCGTTAATACATTTATACACCCTATGCAGAACACTCCCGAGCTTAGGTAGTG
>JABUQX010101255.1:0-10000 GCA_015478945.1 Trachelipus rathkii | reverse complement strand
GTATACTGCGGGAAATAAGGTAATAAATCTCGTACTAAGTCGTTGAGGTAGGCTATATATATATTATAGTGCCTCAAGTCAATAAAGTAAAAGTGAGTACTAAAAAGAAAAGGGGGGCGCAAGCAGAGAGTATACTAGTAAACATAGAGCGGGGAAGCCTGCTGAGAGAGGCGAAGCCTATAACAAGGAGCAGGGAGACGGGTATAACAGTGGGTGGACGTATAGAGACCTAAGGAAACGGGCAGCCATAGATAACTGCGTAACCTATGACAGGAGTAGCAAAAATAGTGATGAGCGGAATAAACTAAGTAACAATATCAGTAGATAGTAAGACATTCAGATCATATATAGGTGATAGTTAAACGTCTATATACATAATAAGAGACACAGGGGGTAGCATATATAATAAATAGGTAGTAGGATAATACTACAACAACAGGGGCTATATAGACAAATAGAGATATGATAGGGAGGAGCTAATATAATATATATATAATATATATAGATATAAGAGAAAGTTAAATATATAGAATAGATATATATATATATATATATATTATAGATATATATATAATATATATTTAGGACTAACTTGGGGGATTATATTCTGAATAAAGTCCAGTATAGGTGATAGATTGAAGAAGGCGAGGACGACGACCCGAGAGAGAGAAGACATTAAGGATCATTTGGGGGGCGGGTGACCTTCCCATAAAGTGGAAGAGTGATGGTAGTAACGAGGTTGAGGACGACACGTACTACGGAATCGGATGGCCGACTGGAAAGACAGGCAAAGAAGAACAGAAAAGAGGACACGGATTAGCGAAAAACTCAGTTCCATGATAGGGGGATTGAGAGGCTGACATAATCGGAGAGTCTTGCTCATTAGACACGCACAAAAAAGACAGGAAATAAAGAATAAAAAAAGTTCATAGGCTGCGGAGAAGAAGGATAGGAAGTAGTAGATGATTTGCATAGTATATAGAAAAAGACGAAAGAATAGAAATATAACGAAAAAAATAAGATAATGAATAATGAAGATAGATAAAAAAAAATATAAGTAAGTAATGAAAAATAAGGTAATAAAATATAAATGAGAAAATAAGTCATAATTGAGAGAAGAAGAAAGAAGGAAATTAAATGAAAAGATAATATAGATAAATAAGATAATAAGGTAAAAAGGTATAAAATAGGAAGAAGAAAGAAATAAAACCTCAAGGATAGAAGAACAATAGTAATTAAATAGAAATAATAAATGTAAGAAGTAGAAGAAAAGTATAATAAAAGAAAGATTAAATGAAGGAAGTATAAAAAAATATGAAAAGATAGAATAAGTAAAATGAAATAAAGTAAGATATTATAGAAGAAAAGAGGAAAATATAATAAAGTTAGTAATATAAAGAGGATTAAGAAAGTAGATGAGAATTGAAGATAAAGGTCACTAAAAAATGAAAATAAGTATATAATTAGTAAATTAAAGTAAAAAGAAAATAAGAAATAAATGAATTATAAAAAGATATATAAAGAATGAATAGTAAATATAGAAGAAGGGTATATAAATAGTTAATAGTAGGAATGAAGTAAATAAAATATAAAGGTAAAAAATAAGTATAAATAATAACATATAAGAAGGAAGGAGTATAATAAGGGAATGATAATAAGTATAGTATAATCTAGCAAGGTTAAATATGTGTACGGGGGACTAAGTACTAGCAAATGGGCGAAAAATTATAGTATAAGGTAGGCTAATAAAATAATATACAGGTATAAACGAGGCTCCAAGGACTAAAAAGAAAAATAATATCGGGATAATAGTATATATAACAAGAGTGGGCCTATACGATACACGGGAGGTATATATACAAAAGGGTGAATCATAGATAAATACGTATAATTCGTTAGTAATATAACGTGACTCAAAACAAATAGAATAGATATATATATAAAAATATATATATTAAATTAAAGATGAAAAAAAAGGCATAAATATAATATTTACCTCAGTATAAGTAGGAGGTATAATTAATAAAAAAGAAGCAAAAAAGGGCAAAAAATACATATGGATTATTCGAACTCATATCAATATATGTTTAGAATATTGAGACATAATATATGTTTAAATAAGTTAAATATAATAAGGTATATATATATAGTAATATGTTACCTCTAATAATAACAGTACATAGATGGCAAAACAGGCCAGTACAATATACAAGCATAAACGTATACATACGGTGGTATAGTATCATATACTAGTATACATAAGAGGTTACAAATATAACACTATATAGTATATAGATAGCGTCTATTATACATATATATACTACGTGCTCAATAGTATATAGTATATATAATAAAGATGTTACAATTGCACACGGGTAACTATATAGATCAACTAAGTTACTATATAGGTAGACCGGGCTATAGGGTAATAATATAGGGCTCTCATATAGGGTTAGAAATACAGCCATATAGGTTGATATGGGTATATATATATATTATATTTAACCTATGATGAGTAATTAAAGGGTATATATATAGTACTGAATAGTAATAAAGAACAAAAGATTAACATGATCATGGATAATTGTAATAATACATAGTAAATTAATATAGTATAAATAAAAGTATAAGGTGAGTGATATAAGACTAAGAACCTAATAAGGTAGGTAGCTATATATAGATAGGGTATATAACCGGTATAGCATAGGGTATATGGGCTAGTATGATAATTGACAAAAAGTAGGGTAATAATATAATATAATAATAAAATGTTCATCTTGCCATATATAATATATATTATAAGGTAAATATAATATGTAGTCCAATATAAGTGATAGTATAATATAATAATATACAATATAAACCACTAAGTAAACAAAATGATAATGATAGTGGAATATACAATACTAGTAGTATAGATGAGAACCTAATGGAAAGAATAGTATGATAGTATATATATAATATATAGTATATATATAGTATTATTATATAAGTATTTAAATCTTGATATTGATACTTTAATTATATATTTTATTTTTTCATCCTGAGCCGCGGTCTGATGGCCACGAAGCTTCGGCCCACCCCCCTCGAACCTGATATCACTAAGCGCCCCTAATGTGCGTCGTTGACACTGGTCGACTATACTGCCCTCGTCTCTCTCGCTCGAGGAACGATCCAGCGGTCTTCCGCAGGATGCAATCTTTATTTATAATAGGGAAAAAGTACATTCAAAAATAAACTAATTTGAATTGCAAAAATAACACGATAAATAAAAAGATAAATAAAGAAATTAGAAAAAGGAATCTCAAAATTCTATTGTGTATGTAAGAAAATAATAATAATAATAAATGAAATAGAGAGAGAGTGGGAGAATGACTGATGAAGGTGAGACTATGGGTAACACGAGTGGCAAAATTGAGCCATAAAGTAAAAGTGATATAAGTATGATGGAATACAAAACAAGTAGATAGAAGGAATAAGGAATAATAATAGAGATAATAGAGCTAAGAGGATAGGAGTGAGGTGGATAAACGTCACATAAAATGATAAATAATGGAATAAGGGAAAGAAAAATGGGGGGAGATGAGGAGGCTGAGGAATAGTGTAAAAAGGTGGAAAAATAGGGCGCATAAGAATAAAAATAAGATAATATGACAAGAAGACAGCGATGTAAGAAATAAGGATTCGAAATGAGGGACTGGTAGAATGTAAATAAAGTATAAGAAAAAAGAGATAAAAGAGAGTAAGAAATAATAAAAATAATAGATATGAAATGATAAAATAGAAGAAGATAAGAAGAGATAGAGAAACAGAAGAAGGAAATGAAAGTAAATATGAAAGTAAAATCAGTAAAAAGTAAAAGAGTAAATAAGAAATAAGAAAGAAGAAAAAAGAAAGATAATTAGAAAAAGAAAAAAGAAAATAGGATATGAAAAGTACGGAACATAAAAACGAAATGTAAAAAGATACAAATATAGTTTAAACACCAAAAACTGAAGAAAAGGAAAAAGTCGGGCGGGATACGGTCAGCCTTGACGTTAATGAAGAACCCGGTATTTAGGGTCCAATAAAGAGAACTCTAACGCGGCGAAAAAAAAGCTCAGAAATAAGTATAATAAAAGAGTGCTGGAATAAATTATCTAACCGTCCACACGTCAACTCGGATCTAGCAAGCCAACAATATCTCGCATATATAAATAACTAAAAAATGGCAGGAAACTCGCCTTGGCACGACGAAAAACATCCCCTAACTGAAACGGAGCGCAACGGCACAAAGAAGAAACAATCACAGTGGCCCAAACCACAAACAATCAAAAGAAAAAAGACGCAAGCAGAAAAAGAAAGTACAAAACCCAATACGAGAACCGAGGATGCCACGACGGGCGGCATGGCGAGCGTAAAACGCCGGGCGCGCCGGGCAGAACAGGCGGCACCACAAGCACACGGCGGGCGCGGGCGAGCACAGACGCAAAGTAGCCACACTAATCCCAATAGACAGGCGCAGCGAAACAAGTCCATACACGGACGAAGTTCAGATGTCGATGGCACACGAAGACCTAACTTCAGCGTAAGGCGCAGAGGGGTAGAAGAGTGTGCGGCGCATCGAAACGGCGTACTAGACAAACGCATGATATACTTGAGCCAGGTCAGTCGCCTTATCGGGTCTTTAAAACGAGTGAGCAATAAAATGTCTAGGCTGAGAAATACATAGGACTCCTGCATGTATGCTGAGATCTGGATTACAACCGCAAGGTCTCGTAACAACTTTCAACAAATAAGTCATCACATCCCAACACTTCAGACAATTGCGAAACTAAATAGTTACTACAGTTCTGATGCGACCGGCAGCGTTTAGACTGTAAGGCAGCAACTCCGCTATATACGAATTCCTGAATACTTCTAGATGGTCAACCAACAGCAAGTAAAAGCATAAAAGCTACATGACCAAATGGACTGTAAGGTTCACCAGTCACAACTGCGATACCTTGCGGCATAGCCAAAGCACGACGGATCTTAAAACCGAAAATATTATAAAAATTCAAATTTCAGGCACGAACCAGCAAATGTAATTTTAGAAAGAAATTATGATGATAATTAACGCTAAAAAAGAGGAGAGACTAAGAGGTACTACACTAATAGGACAGTTTCAACTGAAACTAATATATTTCTTATTTAATTAAGATTACCGGGAAAAATGCGAGACATATACGCAGGTAATATAAAGTGAAGAAAAAGTATTAAAAAGAAGTAAATAGAGAAAGAAGGAAGAAAAAATTATATAAAAGTAATAAAGAAGTAATAGTAAATATAGAAAGTAAAAGATAGAATAAATGAAATAGAAATAAGTGAGTAATATAATGAAATAGAGAGAAGTAGATAGTAAAGATTGAATATAGTAAGGTATGATAATGATAAGTGAATAGAGTAAGATAATGAAAAGAAGAGAAGAGTAAGAGGTGTATAATATATAGAAAGATAAATAGATAAGATGAATGAATAATAAGTGAAGAATGACTAATATTTATGAACAGAAGTAAGATAGAGATGTAAAGAAGTAATTAATAAAATGTATAAAGAGATTATGATTGTAGTTATTAATAAGTGAGAGAGTTATAAGAAGTATTAAGAGAGAAGAAGAAGTAAGATAAGTAAAGTGAAGTAAAATTAGAGAAGAAGAAAGTTATGATATATATAATATATATATATATGATAATATATTATATATATATATATAATATATAAGATAAATAGATATAATATAGTATAAAAATAGTATATAGAGGTATAAATTAAAGAAGATAGTATGATAAAGATATAGATTAATTAAGATATAAATAAGTAAGTAAGATAATATGATGGTAATGAAATAGTATAATAGTATTGGAGAAGATATAGTAATGATATAAATCAGAAGATAATATAAGATAAGTAGTAAGAGAAGAGAAGATATGAATGAAAGAGTATGTATGATATAATAATAAGAAGATAATAGTATTAGTAAGAATGATAAGGTATTAAATATATAATAATAGTAAGAAGAAATAGAAGAAGAATAAAATATATAAAGATAAGTAAATGAGTAATAAGTCTCAAATAAAGTAAAGAAGAATATGAGGAGAATAGAAAGATTGAAAAATAAGAAGAGATAAAATAAATGATGAGAAGATAAAATTAGAGTAAGGGTGAAAGGAAGTACCCATAGAGTGGTAATAGTACGAATCTTTACAACATCACAGCACTTAATAATCCGAACAAATGGAATGAAATAAATATCAAACGTAGCATGAGAAGTAAGTAATAGTTCAGGCCTCCCCACTATGTACTAAAATAAAAAAGAAGAAGAAGAACACAAACCCCTAAAGCAGATTTTATGTAGAGTTTGTTTAAGAGAGATTGCCCCCAAAGTATTGCCCAAAAAAACAGTAAGAGCATCTCGATATCTCCGATATAGAGTGAACCGGATAGTTCAGCGGAGAGGTCTAAAGAGCCATAAATAAGAAGTTGAAAAACCAAATGAGTGAATGCCGACTACTACCATCATCTATATTAACGAAGATAAGAGTAATACATTATTGTGCACAGTTAACTTCGCTTTCAAACCCAAACATCAACCTAGATTAATAAATAAAATTAATAGATAATAATAATAATAAATAAACTAATAAACTAATAATAATATAATAATAATAATAATAATAATAATAATAATTTATTATAATAAAATTAATAATTAATAATAATAATAATAATTACTATATAATAAATAATAATAAGAAAAATGAATAATAATAAAATAAATAATAATAATATATAAATAATATATATAATCATAATAATAAATATAATATAATAATAAATAATAAAATAATATAATAATAATTATCATAATAATAATTAATAATAATAATTAATTATAATAATAATAATAATTAAAAATTAATAATAATAATAATATAACTCATAATAATAATAATAATAATATAATAATATAATAATAAAAATATAATATAATATAAAGATAATAATAATAATAATAATAATAATAATAATATATAATAATCAATATAATAATAAATATAAAATATATAATAATAATAAATAAATAATAAAAAATAATTATATATATAAAATAAATAATATATATATAAAATATAATAATAATAATAATAATAATAATAATATTAATAATAATACATAAATAATATAAGAATAATAATATAATAATAATAAATATAATAATAATTATATAATATAATATATATATATCATATAATTATACGTAATGAAAATAATAATATAATAATGCAATAATTATAATAAATAATATAATAATATAATAATTAATAATATAATATAATAATATAAAATTAATATAAATAATAATTAAAATATAAATATAATAATAATAATAAGATAATGATATAAATAATAATAATGAATAAATAATAATAATTAATAATAAAATATATAATAATGAATAATAATAATATATAAAATTATAATATAATATAATAATATTATAATAATAATATTAAAATAATAATAATATAATTAATAATATAATAATATAAAATAAATAATATATATAATATAAATAATATATTAAAATAATATAATAAATAATAATAATAATATAATATAAATATAATAAAATAAATAATAATAATAATATATATAAATAGATAATTATAATAATATAAAATAATAATAATAATAATAATAATAATAAATAATAATATAAAAAATATAATAATAATTAATAATAAAATAAATTAATAATATAATAATATAATAATAATATATAATAAATAATGATAATAAATAATAATAATAAATAATAATAAATTATAATAATAATATAATAATAAATAATTTTAATTAATAATAATAATAAGAATAATTAATATAAAATATAATTAAAATAATAATATAAATATAATAATAAATAAGATATAATAATAAAATAATAATATAATATAATAATATAATAATATAAATCATATATAAATAATATAAATAATAAAAAATAATAATAATTGAATAAACAAAATAAATAATAATTAAATAATAAATAAATATAATAATATAAAATATAATAAATAATACATAATATAATATAATAAATTAATAATAATTAATATAATAATATATATAATAATTATAATGAAAATATAATAATTATATAATAAATATAATATAATTAATATTAATATAATAATAATAAGTAAGAAAATATAAATAATAATAATAATAATAATATAATAATAATAATGATAATAATAATAAAAATAATAATATAAATAATAATAATAATAATAATATATAATAATACACGCTCCTCAATTAAACTTTTCTCTTTTCATAATAAATAATTCTTTAAAAAAAATACCATAATAATAATAATAATAATAATATATAATAATAATAATAATAAAATAATATTAATAATAATAATTAATTAATTAAATAATAATAATATAATAATAATAATATATATAATTAAATAATAATTAATAATAATAATTATAAGTTTTTAATACCTCACAACAAATAGGATAAAATATAATATAAAAATAAAAAAAAAAAAAAAAAAAAAAATAAAATAAATTATAATTTAACAAATTATAATAATCATAAAAAATAATAATAATAAATAACTATAGATAATTATTTATATAATATAAAATATAAAAATATAATAATAAAATTATATAATATATATAATAATAATAATTAATAATAATAATAATAAATAGATCAGCATTGTCTATATAATTTTTTGCAAGTTTTTCCAAATTCTAAAAACCTTCCCTAACATTCATTAAGTTTCGGGAACGCCGGAAGGTTATAATAATTCTTATGGCACACTAGCTTTGGTATCGACATACCTTCGGCGTGTAGTTAAAGCACAAGTACAACAAGGATTTTGAAACGCAATATCATCTTTGATCATAAAAAAGCGCACAATAATGAAATTGTAAATTACTTTAAATTTAATAAAATAGGAATTTTCTGCGAGTTGTTCTTATAAGAAAAAATAGACGACATTAATATAAAATATAACGAATGTCGATTATCTTAACCTTTTTACTTAGAAGAAAGAAGAAAAAGACAATTAAATATATATTCAATTATTTTCATCATTGTTAAACTTGTCCAGAATATATTTGTAAATATTATTATTTTAATTTAACTCTGGTGTCTTCTTAAATAAATCATACCTTGAAATATCCACTGAGGAATGAGTTGGATCTTTCAGTAGGCAATTTTTTTGTTTTTTTGAAAAATAGTTCTAAGGAAAATTAACAAAAATGTTAGGAATATTTTCATGAATTTGGAAAAATCTTGCAATGATATTAATAATATTAAATAAATAATTATAATACTAATAATAATAATAATAATATAATAATAATAATATAAATAATAATAATAATAATATAATAATAATAATAATAATAATATAATAATATATAAATTAATATATAGTAATTAATAATATAATAATAATAATAATAATAATAATATAATTCAAAATCAAAAATACTTTATTCAGTCCATGGTATGTATATATTAATATTCCTTATAATTAAAAATAGCATTTTAATATAAAAAATAAATACATAGAGAAAATGGGCTCTATGGGACGTTTTCGCTTTGATCATGAAGTATTATACGTTTCATAATAAATTATATATTAAAATAGTTTTATTAATGTAACCTTTTGTACATTTTCTAAATAATAATAAAATAATAATAAAATATAATATAATTTATATTATAAAAAATAATAAATATAATATAATAATAATAATAATACTATCATCAATAATAATAATAATTAATAATAATAATAAATAATAAAATAATATATAATTATATAAATAATATTAATAATAATATAATAATATAATATAATTAAATATATATAATATTAAAAAATAATATAATAAAATTTAATAATAATAATATAATATATAATTATGTATAATTAATAGTA
>JABUQX010101254.1:0-18334 GCA_015478945.1 Trachelipus rathkii | reverse complement strand
AGCACAAACTCTTGGAGCCATCCGACTCCCGTGCAACAACCGACCCCGGTGAAACCCGTAAGAGAAAAGTAAACTTCGTGAAAGAAAGAAGATTATAGCGCTGAGATGTAGAAAGAGAAGATACAGCCGACATAGTTGCCGGAAAGAGGCGTCCGACGCCGTTGTTTGAATTGAATTTATAATGTTCCACGCCTAAACTGACTTCCCGAAAAAAACCCCATCAAACCCTGCGAGTTCGGATGAGAAAAGAGTTGACCATCTTTATCCCCTATTCAGCAAGAGATTTCCCTAGAAACCCCTGTTCAACTCTTCGAGAGCCACCAGCACACGAAGGTGAGATGTTGAAGGTGAGGTGTATGGAGCCTATGGTGGAACCCCTCCCAAGAACAAATTCCCCTGTGAAATCTCCAATTTCCCCAGTGAAAGATGGCACCTTCCCATTCCCACTGTTGTAGAATCACCCCCTATATGGAATTCGTCAGAGATGACAGGAAAAAGATACCATTTACAGACACATTAACTTTGTTACTGGTCCCAGAGATCTTACACCCATGGTTACCAAGAGTTCAAACAAGGAATGAGGGAAACAAGCTTTACAGCAACAGGACGAGGCAAGATGACACACGGAGACATTACAGCGGAAGACTCTGTCCAACTCCGCCTGTCGAATTGGCATTTGAACACCACAGTCCGAGGAGGGAAAACTTGGTATTTGCCTCCTCGGTTACTGAGTCATCCCAATTTTGTATATTACTTCGTATATTCAGATTTAGAAAAATTCTTTTAGTATTTTAGAATGAATGTCTTCTGATTCTGCTAGTCATAAGTAAAGGGATACTTTTAAATTTAAGAAACATGATGAAAGTACATTCGCTTTGCGTCTGTACGAAATTTTTTTTTCTTAGTTGTAAGAAATACTTAGTGGATGAGAGAAACATTTAGACTGGATTAGTGACGCATCGTCATAAAATTTAAATAATTGCTTGGATTAGTATATCTTCATAAGAATCTAGATCTTAGAATTTAGAATGAGTTATCGATAGATCTTAGAACTAGAATTCAATTCCATAGATTATAGGTCTGCAATCAGTTACATACTGGTTTACTCAATTTGTTTTCTTTATCAAGAAACTTTTAAAAATATTGTTTCCTCTCAGAATAACTCAGGGGGGGGACAGCAATTATTTAATACAAAAATTAAATCCAAAATAGAAAACCCAAAAACTTTTCTATTAGAAAACAAAAAAAAAGTAACGAGTAAGTAAGTAAGTAATAAAAAAACTAAATTAGTAAATAAGCAACTAATAAGAATTAACTAGTAAGTAAACAACTAAGTACTAAATAGTATATAACGTTGAGTTAAAAAACTCTTACAATTAGATATTAATTCAACTAACTCGATTATAGTTTAAGAAACCATTTAGTTTAGTTAATAAACGGAACGCTTTAACTAACCAATTAATTTTAAAATGTTATTTTAACATAATTTAAGCGACTTTAATTTCATCAAAACCAAGAAAAGTATAAAGTATAATATTTCAGAAATGAATTCGGGAAAACACTTTGTTGCTACTCTCTCTTATCAACATGCGCAGCAGCAAACCTCATTAATTGAAAAGAGAAACAAGATTCTACCTGGTTTAGTTCTGTATCGTACTGGAGAAGTTAACTTCATAGAAGATACCTCCGATCAATTATCTCTTTAAGAATGTCTCCAGACATTTAAAAAAACATCATCAAGACGATAAACTGGTTAAAACAACGTTAAGAATCATTTTTACCATCGTTCGAAACCATGTTTCTAAACGTGTCAACACATCAAAGGGCTCACCAATGGGAATTCAAGCTTATGACCATTCGAGTAAAAGTGCTAGCCCAGAAACTAAATGAAGTAAGTGAACTGCCTTGGATCTCAGCACGATCAAAAAAGAAACGAGCCGCTTTCGAGTTCGGAGGAGACGTACTCAACATTCTTTTTGGTACGGCCACAGACAAACAGGTGAAACTGCTTCGAAAGAAAACATTTTAGGTAATTATGCCTCTACTTCAAATTTATTGATAACTGAACTAAAGGAACAATTAAAGGCGAATACTCGTACCTTAATGAGTTTTAGGGATAGCTTACAGAAATTAATAGAGTTTCAAAATAGTCTAAGTGCTACGCACAATATAATAAACCAGATGGGAAGCATCCGAGCGTTAATAAATCTAATTGAACAAACAGTATATAACATACATCAAATCCACCAATTGGTGATAAATTCACTCCAACTTGCCAAAAACAAAATAACAAATTCGCAACTTTTTTCTCCCATCTTCCTATTACCTTTTGTACTAGAAATGAACAAAGAGACTAAACTACACACCGTCATTCCTCTAGAAACAAAAACATATCAAACCTTCTTAACCTACTCTTGGACTATCCAATCTGCAGCTAGCCCTTTTGAACTAATCACTTTAATTCCTTTCATCTCAGTAGAAAATTTCATCTCGTATAAACTTATACCTTTTCCTACTCACCTTCCTTTAAATAAATCTCTAGTTCGAGTCATGTACAACGACCCAAATAACTATTTCTTTGTGAATTACGGTAATCGGAAATACACTTACCTTAAAGAATCAGCACACGATCTTTGTAGACATTTAGGCCAATTAGCAGTTTGCCCCCAGTCCCAAGTGTTTGCTTCCATTGATGATCAGTCTTGTTTACTAGCCTTAATCTTGAATTTCACCAATGATTTTTCGCACTGCCCTATCGTAGAATACAAGTCGGTAGAACCTTATACTGTCACTTTAGGACATTTCACCCTTATTTCTTTTTCAGAAAAAAACTAGGGCTTCAATTGCATGTGAGAAACCCAATTCTATCCAGCATGTCTATGACTATGTCTTTACTATTCCTCATGGATGTGCCTTCATCTCTTCTAAGTTTCAGTTTAAGAATCCTATTCACTTAGAGAAGAACATTACCCTTTTTCCTAATTTGCTTCCTATAATCGTTGCTTTACCTACATTTTCCTACTGTCTTATTTCCCAAGCTTTCAAACCTTAAAAGAAATCACTGGAATCAAAGACTGGATAAATTAAACCAATCAATGCACCCTTTTACCCCGTATTTCCCACAAATCAAATTCATTCCATACATTGGAGGAGGAACTTCCGGCACGATCTTTTTCCTCATAGTTCTTGTCATTGGCGTATTTCGTTTGGAACAAAAGAGTATTCCTTTGCAATATGTGCATGGCCAAAGGACCCACACAAACATGAAAGCCTTCCACTTCAGCCATCCCAAATGCTAATGACGAATCCACTAGCACCTGAAGATTTCTCCTTTAAATAAACTGGTCAGATAAGATCTCGACCCGCCTCCCACCTAACTTCCTGGTCAACGATTGTCTCTTACTTCGAGACCTCCTATGCCTCTTCCTAACCCTCGAGCTATTACTTCCTCTGAAAATCAAGCGACTTATTCTAATTGAAAAAAAAAAATCAATCCTTAAGTAAAAGATTCTCGAGGGGACCTTTGTGGTACTTACAGTATTTTTTAATTCAAAAACGTATCCCATCATTTTAATTAGAGTCAAAATAATATTCGTATACGTTTTAAAAGAAACAAATAGAACAAGTCGCTTGTGAGCCAAAATTCCCCACATTCTTCCTGCGAACAACGCTAAAAGAATTCAGGTTTGGCCTTGTACGCCTGCAATAGCGGAAGCCGCCTTTTGCAAGAGTACAAGAAGCCCGCTCAGTTACTTCTAGCTTCGTAAACTGTTGAGATGCTTGTGAACTGAGCGATTGTGAAATGAACGGTCTATAACCCTTCTACTTTCTATATAGTTATATATATATATATATATATATATATATATACTATATATATAATATATTATATAGATAGTATTATAATATATATATATATATATTATATATATATATATACTTATATATATATCTGCATATATATATATTAAAATATTTCTAGTGTAATGCTCCAGTTTACTTAGTTTACGAGAGTAAGGATGTGTGGTATCTAATTAATCCACCCACTCACTCTCTCTCTCTCTCTCTCTCTCTCTCTCATCTATACTATTATATATATATATATATATATATATATATATATATATATATATATATTATATATATATATATATATAATTATATATATATATATCATATATATATATATATATATATATTACATACCTAACGATATAGTTATATATTATATAATTATATTATGCCGGTGTGTTTGCATTTAAATTTTTACAGAGATTATTATATTTTAATTGAGGAAACTTTCGCAGCTGAGGCGAGGACAAAGAGTTTTATGTAAGATATAGAATTAATGACCATAGAGGTACGTTTACCCCATTATCGTTATTTTATATTGTACAAGATAAAATTATTATTCTTATAATAAATTATTATTCTTATAATAACAATGTATTAATTGGGAAGAAAAGTAGTAGGACATGGAACACAGAAAAGTCCCATGAATTATATGATATAAATTATTATTTAAATGACGATTATTTAAATGTTAATTATTGCTAACCATTTAAGATTATGTTTTGATGAAAAATGTATAATTAATGTATAAATATTGATACCTCTAATTATTTTCTCCATCAAATCTCATTATGTATTTGCTAACCAGAGATTTGATGCTTTGCAGGCTTTGGTGAATTGTATTTTGATTCTTGGTTTAGAAGTCCCACATTGGGCAAAATAAATGATTGCTAGAAGATTTGCTTTACTGCCCTTCTAGACAGAAGTAGTAATTAAAGGAATAAGAAATTACTACAGTTTGGCTTTCCTTGCAATCAGATGAATTGAACCGTGCTTCTGGACGCACAATCAGATGATGTTTGGATTCGAGGAAATCGAACCCCGTTCCGCCGCGCTTTCTGCTACCAAGATATAGTATATATATATATATATATATATATTATTATATTATATATATATATAATAATATAGTAGGGCGGGTATTACGCGTGGTGGTCCGATTCTCAAATATATATATATATATATTATATATATTTGATATAAAACTAATATATATTATATATATATATATATATATATATATATATATATATATATATATATATATATACTGCTATTATATATATATATATATTATTATATATAATATATATATAATATATATATATATATATAGAAAATAAGGATTTTTATTTGTCGTTTTGGCTTTTTGGGGCCTTCCCTCTTTCTTTGTCTCTCTTGTGTGATTTTATTCCAACGAATTTCTGCAACAATTTCCGTTATGTTGCTTTCCTCCTTATTCGCTTATTACTCTGTTTTGGTTCTGAATCCACTACGATGAATCTTATTATAGCGTAACCTGAAGACTCTCTCTTCTTACGACTTACACCAGCGATTGTAATGAAGCTAATGGGTTCTACATACAAAGGTGGAATTCATCGGCAGCCTGGCCGCTTAAAGCATTTAGATATCAGATACCTTTTTATAGACCAACACAAGAATAAATAAATACCCGAGCGACTACAAGGGAGGATTCTCGCCTCCGAATATTCTTAGTCATATAAAGGCTTTCACTTTATTGCATTAAAGATTGAGGAGGATTTCACTCCTAATTTGTAATGATTAAATATTTCTCCTTTGAAGACAACAGGGGTAAAGAGGATGAATCAGAGCAATATAAAACATCTATATTAAATGTCACAGTACAATTATGCATAGAAATTAATGGCAATATAAACTAACAAAAAACCCATTCACTCCTAACCCACATTTCCTATCATCCATTCCATATCGTAAGATAAATATGTACACAGATTCCATAAAAAAGCAACGTGAAAAGAAAAAGACTAAAATAATACAATAATAAAACATCCTATCTAGTTACGCATATCCATCTTTTAATAATTATTTATTATTATTAGTATGATTATTATTATTCATTATTGTTATTATTATTATTATTATTATTATTATTATATTTCTTACTATTGTTATTTATTTTATTATTATTATATTATTATTATTATGAATTATTATTACAATTGTTATTATATTACTTATTATATTTTATTATTATTATTATTTTATTATTATTATTTATTATTTATTACAATTGTTATTATTATTAATTATTAGAATTGTGATTTATTATTATTATTATTATTTCATTATTATACCTCCAAATGTGGTAGAACTTCATTTTGGGAATATCGGCCGGAGATTCATTTGATTGAAAATCAACGTTCACTCCACCATCCATTGGGAATTGATATGCACAAAGTTTCACTCCACTAATGCTCTTCCTGAGCAATTTGATTGGAAATGATCAATGTTTAATTCACCATCCATTGGGATCAATATGCACAAAGTTTCACCCCACAATGCTCTTCTTGAGCGAATGTTTAAAACTTAACATCATATACTCTGCAAATTTTTTTAAAAAATTTTTTTTTTTGGAAATAAAAACCATTTGTTTTGTATAAAAAATAAAAAAATTTTTTAAAATTGAATTTTTTTTGGGGGGAGCTCGAGCCAGTTAATGAAATGATATATATTAATAATATATATATATATTATATATATATATATATATATATTACTATATATATATATATATTATATATACAAAAGTTGTATATATATACTATATAAGTCCACGTATAAACTATGTATATATTATATGTTAATGGTTTGGTTTAGAATGTGTACGCTTATTGCGTATTAGTTTCCCTTTTATAGTTTAAAATAGGTATCTAAATATATTTTAAACCCCTTTATAAGGAATTTACTTTATTATTATAAACCCTTTACGAAAAATGATTTCACTTAGCTAGTTAAATGCACTACTGCACCAGGTGAACTGAGGAGAAAGAATGAGGTGTGCCCAAGCTTTCTCGGGTGCCCGGACCTGTGGCGATTGCCTAGAAATGCGTAATAACTACGGGGCAAGAAATCATTGTCGTTTAGGACTCCCGTCCTTGCAACGTTTCTATCGAAGTAGGAAAATAGAAAATAGGAGGAAAAGACAGGATTAAGCCTGTATGGTTTCTAAGCCAGGTTGATGTTGAGAAACCAATAACGAGCGTGAGAAGAACGCTACTTTGGCCAAAACAATTTTAGGTATGCAGCCCGAGTGGCACCATACTCTAACATTGCTTTTGCAATGGTTTTTTCCATCGACTTATATTTGCGAAGCATAATATCGATTCACGATACAGTCCCCTTCGCCGGGAATGAGAAACTGGTTATTATGGGAAAAAACCATTTTGCTTATCTCAGGAACAAATCATGAAGAAATGAACAAGAATATTGGACATGAAAAAGAGGAGTTCTGGTGAACTAAACTTTTTCCTAGACGTCGAGAAAAATGAACAATGAAAATTTATATCATAGATTCCAAGGGAATTCCTCTCCTAATGAAAGTATTCTGGAAAGTAGGTTTAAAAACGAATAGTTTGAAAACGGACAAGACCGAAACTCAATGTTTTATGGAAGCATATTAGAATGTATCTTTGGTTTTTTCCAAATCTGCTAAGGTAAATAGAGAAAGAAAAATAGATATATAGCATGAGGATAAAATGTGGTTAACTCAAATGTGTCTCTCTCTAAAGAACAAGCATTTGGAAAATTATGTTACCTTATTAAATTTACGATTCCCTTTTATGCTATCTAAAAAGAAAATAAAAATGTTTCCTCGAGTTATTATGATCTTTGGTAAATCACTTTGACCTAAAAGATTTTTGGTATTGGTCAATCGGTGATTTTTGGTAACTTTCCTTTGATTCTATTATTTCTAGTAACGACTAGTATCTTACTTTATTTTTTTACTGGGCCTAGTGACATTCGTTTTACAGATTTAAAAGTACAAGATACGTAACTTTTTTTACCATTGCTTTGGTCTTTGGACTTTAGTTCCTTCGATACCATTCAGACTATCAAAAGTTTCTTTTAAAATCATTACATGTTACATAAGCGACAAACAACATTAATTATAACTGTTATTACGACTGTTAAGCAACTAATTTTACTTTCGAGGTTAGTAGTAACATGTTAGAGAAAAAAATTAATCTAAGACATTAGATATAAGCTATAAAGAAAGTTATTTGAATGTAATTGAGGGAAGGTGGATCAAGATTTCACCATATTATGCTCTATGTTTCGACCCTCCACAATTTAAATACTGTCATACCTAATTATTAACATTTCAAAACATCCTTTTTTGTATTAGTATCAAAGCTATTAGTATGGCAGATCAATCTTAGATATGATTGTGCTTCTTCTGACTAGAAGAAATGGTGAGTATATTTTACTTTTTTACAACACTACTGTTTAAAACAACTGTTAGTTCAATATTTAAAAAATAAAATATCAACGGAAGTGTTCATGCTTATCATCTTCCTGATTAAAATGTGCTAAGCGTTAAACAAATTATTAATGGAAGTGTCAATAACTATCCTCTTCCTAATTAGAAACATGCTAAGCGTTAAAACAAATGTTAAAATTACTGGCAAGATTAGTTGTCATTCTCTTGCTGTTTTTATTATTTTTATCTTTCTTTTAAAAGAAAATTTTTTCTTTTCGAATTTATTTCCACAATGGAAATTGGGGCCCCTCCCTCGATGATGAAACTACTCGTAGGTAGGTATTGATAAAAATAATAAAACTTAATTGGAAAAAAAAAAATTTCCCTTTTTTTTTCAAATTTTTATCAGCTAAAATCAAATATTTGGCAAAATATTGACGGAAATTATACAAATGCGAAGTAAAAATGCATAATTAACTCACATTGAAAACTAAGTTATTTGTCCTATAGACTAAAAAAAAATCTTGCTGCTAACCAAGTATCTTATTTACATAAAAACCGCTTAATTATTAATCTTAAATGAAATTAAAAAGTTCATAAATGAAACAATTCGAATGTTATACTGGCGGTTACCCTAAAAGTTAGCAAGCAAATTGAATACAAAGCGATATAAAATAAAATTAAGAAAATTCCTTAAAGTTTATATCGTACAAACGTAATTTCATTTTTAGCTTTGGTTCTTTTCATCTATTTTTCGTGGATTTTTGTCTCTCGACAGCTTATAAATTTGAGTGACAAAAACATCCAACTACGTCGATAGATAAGGCTCACAACTCGAGAGTTCATGCTTATTATCAACAAGGAAAAGAACTTTTAGCGTTTTCTATGTTGGGTTTCTCTCCTTCTTACTTCCTATATTGGTCTATTGAGACTTAGGATACTAGAGATCACATCTCCTTCGTATTTGCTCATAGCCCTCAAAACTGTCATTTCTTACCTCCTATATTGGCCCGATGAGACTTATGGTACTGGAGACCACCTTCTCTTTCGTACTTGCTCATTGCCAACAAAAGACTCCTAAATTGGCCTGCTGAGACTTATGACACTAGAGATCACATCTCCTTCGTATTTGCTCATAGCCTTCCAAGACTTTTAACGTGACCCAACATAGTCGTTTATCGTAAGTACATCCTTAAAATATACCTAAAACAAAAATATGAACAAAAATATGAACAAACATGCGAATAAAAACTACTGAACTATCCGCCAACCCACTGTTAAAGTTCTCTAACATAACCAGTTGTCGAAAGTACCTCCTTAAGATCATACTTAAAGCAAAGTAAGAACAAAACTACGTGAACAAAACGATATGTTAGATTATCTACTGAGCTATTCTCCAACCCAACACGATTATCATCTTAATCGTTCTGATTCTGATCTTGTTTCTTATCTCCGAAATACTTTTCGCTCTGGGACTCGACCCAGCCGTGTTGCGAGTATCATTTCTCCAAACTTCTCGAGACTTTCGATCCAAAATGCGTGACTGATAGTTAGAAAGAACTAATCGTTGGTTGAAAAAAACTACAACCTAAAAAATAAAAGCAAAAATACAGCAATAAATTGATGAAAAGGTCATGTATTTTCCCTATTTATACTCTAATTCTCACCGTAGGAGCATCATTTCGACATCTTAATTCCTGCCGAGAGAAAAGAATATCTTTTGGGAAGGAATGTTTGACGCTTTCTCACCTATGATCAACTTAAAGCTAAGACTGATTAGCACACTTTCTCCTTTCTGGCACCACGAGGCAGGAGTATCTTTCTCGATATCTTAATTCCTACTGAAGTTTCCTTGGGAGGATATGTGACTGAAGTCTCTAAATCTTACCTTAAATCAATCAATTTATAGCCTAATATTCGTAATCCAAACTAGTGAACATGCAAATAGAAATATAAGCCTAATAAATTGCAAAATATTTCTCTAATCTACTAAACAGTTTCAATAGGACGCTGTGGTTTGTCTCTTCTCGTCGTTTTACATCTTTCTTTGGCCATTTTGCCCATATGGAGTGGTATTTGTAGTCTCCAACTTACGTTCCCATTTTTTCTCCGGAGGGTTTTCATCGTCCCTTTTTCCGATCTCCATACCCTCATCGCCTCTCATACGATTGTCAGATGCGGCTTTGAAGTTGCAGCAAAAACCCAACAAGATTTATATACTTAGAGAAAAGGTTTACAGGACCTATAGAACCTAATCAAAAACAAATTTCCTAATCCAAACTAAATCATGTTTAAATGCAACAATTATAAAATAACTAAATATAAAGCAATTTATATACCAAAGCCATGAAATTTATTCCAGGACACTGTTTTTTAGTCTTCTCTCGTTGTTCTGCCTCATTCTTTGGCTATTTTGCTTTTATTGGTTTGGTATTGGTAGCTATTTTCTTCCTCTCCCATGTCTTCCGGCGGATTACTCATAGTTCTTCCCACCCTTTCCTAAACTATAGCAAAATTCCAAGTAGGATTTGTACACTTGAGAAGATGTTTACAGAACCTATAGAATCTAATCAACGATATGCTATATGTGCAATTGAATCTCTAATCCAGACTAATTCATGTTTAAATGCAACAGTTATAAAATAACTAAATATAAAGCAATTTATATACCAAACTCATGAGATTTATCCCTTCGTAATTACTGCCATTGGGCTGTGTCTTTCCGTTCTGTGATCTTCCTTTGGCCGTCAACTCCTGGTCAACTGAGACTAGCGAAACGCCTACCGAATCTCCTACTCCAAACTCTCCTAGGGTCGGCGGAATCTTTATCACAGGGGGCCGCCTGGTCAGTCAAAACGTACAAAAAATGCCCCGGCCCTCCTTGGTCAATTGAAACTAGCGAAACGCCTACCTATCCCTTTACCTGAGCCTATTCATCAAAACTCTCATAGGGACGGCGGAATCAGGTGATCTGAGTTTGATTTTGTATGTCTGTTAGGGTTTTTTTTCAGGAAAAAACACAGGGGACTTCTGAAACATCTGCCTAATTTTTTGTAATATTATAGATAAGGAAAAAATTCACGATGAGGTAAAATTATGCAAATAATTAGTCAAAATGAATAAGTCGCAAGATAAACTATGACTTAAGATTAATAAATTTTCTTAATCCAGTCTAAGGGTGCAATATTTACACAAAAATACATGTTACAAATATCATACAAGAATCCTTACACATCCAAATTTTCGCTCTTACTGACAGCTAGATTCACATTGCAATATTATATATAATATACAATATATATATATATATATTATATATATATATATATTATATATAATATATATATATATATATATATATATTATATATATATATATATATATATATATATATATATATATATATATATATACTCATATATGTTGTTTTATAGTGTATTTTTCACACTCTAAAGATGTTTTCTTAACGATCTTTTTTGGGCTGGCAATCTTCTCCTCTCTCCTAGTTTAAGACACTTTCAAAATCTCACGACTAAAACTTATCTTAGTACCTTCCACAAGAGGGGTGAGCAATCACTGTGAAAGTGAATTAACACATTTTCTCTGTCAATCGGAGTTCTTCTTTTGAGGGGTACTTGGGCATTCTCCCACTTCTTAGCTACTGAAGAGGTACTTCTCGCCTTTCCGCGCCTCAGTTACCGACTGTCTCTTCCAAATTGAAAACTGACTGAAGCAATGGCTTCTTGGCCCTATACTGAATCATTGTTTTACCCTATTTGTTTTCTAACCGCGAAATGTAACTAGTGTGCAGCTCTTCTTCCAATTTTAACTTTCTATTTCCATTGTTTAAATTTCTCTCCTTCTGACCCTTTCAATATGCCTATACCTCCTTCTCTACAAGACGGCTTGCGGAGTCCACATCCTGTTGCCATCTTTTTAGAAGAGCTAGCTATACTAAAACATTACTTCCAAACCCATTTTTGTTGAATGAATTCTTTCTTGGGCTGTTCCACAGAATGAGAAATGATATATTTGTCAATACAAAAATAAGAAATAAAATTTAATAATGCTGCCTATTATTCAGATTTCTAAATCGTTACTTTTTCATAAAATTAAAGGAAATGTAATATGTTGACACGAAGTAAATGTTATTTTTCGCAAAAACGTCATGTTAATGATTATATATATATATATATAGAAAAAAGATTAAATCTTTAACTTAGTATAAAAGAATATTAAAATAAATGTGATATAAAACAACAAACTTGGATTATCCATTATAAATTTTTTCCAGTCAGTGTGAATCCCACTATTTCCTCTCTCTCTCTTTCTCCTTTAGAATTATCTGAATAGCTCGATCCTCGGCCTTTTATCAGATATCTGTCTGGAAAACCAAATTGACTTCTCCCTTTTCTAAAATAAATAAAAGATTATTAGCAAAACAGTAAACATATTCAACAAGTGCCTGTGCGCCGCGCGCAGAGGTCTTAACGCATGCAACATATAGTGTATCCAGATCCGCAGATGGGGATAAACGAGGACTTCTCCTCGGCTCATCCGACATGCTTTCCTAAGACTTATTGTATACCATGGCGGATGGGATTACGACTATCATGAAGACTTCAGGGGGCCCCTTCTAGAGGTCTCTCAAGGCTGTAAGGGTTCCGCCTTACTCAACCCTTTACCTCTGGGGTTAACTTACAAACTACAGAGACTCGAACTGTTTATGCCAGATTTTTAATATTTTTATCATAGGAAAAATGCATCTATCTATTCAAACCCTTATTTTTCACTCTCTTCTGACTCTAAAATTTTTCAGAAATTAAATAAACCAAGCTTTAAAAATTAGATCAAAACTAAAAGCATCCCTATATGTTAAAGCGCTGTTCTAAGGATATTCACATGCATATCCTCACCCACATACACACATATATATATATATATATATATATAATATATATAATATATATTATATATATTATATATTATATATAATGATATATATAAAAAAAAAAAAAAAATATATTTTTTTGAAAATATGCTATAGGGCTTGATGTTTTAAAAACTCTTTTGATCGGTACATTTTACTTCTCTTGAATTCATGAAAACGGATATCGTTACTTTACATTTAACTTTACAAACAAATATATAAAGAAAACTAAAGAATCTTATCTCCTTAAAATTTTAATGAAATTTCAAGGCTATTTCTTGGTGAAATGATATTTAATTTAAAACTATTCTTGAAGGAAAGAATACTAGAATTTACAGTTTTAAAAACTCATTTATCATAGTTTCATCACTACTTCTACTATTTACTTATACCCTAACATGCAAATACACCTATTCATGCAGATAGGTATACCTGGGTATATATAAACATATCTACAAACACATATACACATAAAATATATTTTTATAATATAATATATTTTAAGATATATTTATATATATATATATATATATATATATATATATATATATATATATATATATATAATATATATATATATAATATATGTTGGACCTCTTTTCTCCGCAAATCTAAATTTCTTCTTTTTCTACTCCCTCTCTCTCCGCTCGCTTCCTCCTTCTAAATACCAGCGGAGCGAAAGGTTTTGGGGGGTCATACCTTCTTTTTAAGGTGCAGACTGCGGGGCCTAAAGCTTCGTTCCTTGGGGACGGCAGATCAAAGGTTCTCATTACCTGTATCTGGCCGAGCCCTTTCCTCCGAGGTGGTTCTCTGATGATGAAAAGCGGGATTTGTACGATTTTTCCCTCGCTACAGACGGTCATTTGACGCTTAAAGAGGTTCAGACTAGCACATTCATTACTAATTATATTAGTTCCTAATAATATCTGCCATTTTTCTTGAATTAATTCATGCAATAAAAATTTGGTGCGTTGGATTTTTCCTGATAAATTGAAGCAAATTCCTACTTGTCTATATAGTAGCGGTTGTAGCCCATTTAAACCCTTTAATCTAAATGGTGACGGTTCACACAAAACCTCTACCTTCTCTTTTCCTTTTAAGGCTTCGAATGCATCCCTAGTGATCATAGAAACAGGTGCGGCAGTATCTAAAACAGCTGTTACGTCGATTCCTCTTTTATTTTCCTCAAAAGCGATCGTTATTTTGCATCCATATTGCTCATCTCTTGGTGACACTTCCATCGATCTTTCAGAGGAACCCGACAATTCGGCTTCTGCTTGTGCTACCTTCTTTGGTTTAGGTCGAACAGCCACTTGGGAAGGTAAAGAAGTTACCTTTTCCTCTATTTTCTCAGTTATTGTTTCCTGATTTTCTTCTGTTCTCTTTTTTCACACTTTTTGGAACCAACTCTGGCGCCTTCAGCTCTTTGGCCGAAGCCTCTACTTTTGCTTTAATATCAGTTACAGCTAGCACTGAAATCTCTTCTACCTCTCCTTGATCTTCTTCTTCCAAATTGGGGTGGAGGGGCATTTCTTTCTCTAATATGATCATCTTTTGTAGCACAAATTCTGTATCCAAACTCGGATCAAAACTTCTTAAAATTGCTCCTCTTAGTTCCGAATGATCTCCTTGGGAGTCGATATAATCTAGAACTTTAGCCATCAACATGTAATTGATCTTCTTTTCTCGAACAAACTCCCTAAAGGCTCAATCATAGCTAGTCGGTGGTAATTATCCATTAAATCTTTAATTTTTTGAATGAACAGGGGAAATGGGATTTCTCTATCACCTGTATAGCAGACAAACTCCATCATGGCTCCTATCGACCATTTTGCACCGGGAGCTGTGCTTTCCCTATATACGAGCGGTGTTTCCCTAGGAATGGGCTTCACAACTAAATATGGTTTTTCTGAGTTATCTTTACAAGCTAATGGTATCTGTGTTTGAGTCTTATCATCTTCTTCTCCTTCTTTGTTTTCTCTACAAACATTGAGGGGGACTTGGGCTCCCTCTGAGCCAAGCGCTGTGTCCTCGTTTTTTCCTTTTTCTTTCTCTCTCTCTTTCCCTTTCACCACTTCTCTCTCTTCCTTTATTTCATCTTTAATCTCCTTATTTTCTACCTCTCCCTCATCTTCCACTTTCTTCTCTTCAGTTTGGGTAAGCGTATCTGCGCCCCCTTCTCTAGGGTGTGACGAGATAGCTTTCTTTTCAGGTGGGGAAGGTTTACCCACGACTGGTGTGGTACTCCCTATCAAGTCTGTTTTTCCCTCCTCCATCTCCTGTGGAACTGAGGGGTCACACGACTCGACCTGCAATTCGTTCTCGGCCATTAGTAAAAAGTGAAAGTCAATTGGGTTAGTAGGGTAGGGGAGTTGTTAATAGTTGAAAAAATGAGGAGAATGGTTTTATTGGGAACAAGATTTATGAGATAAGAATCTATATTGAACTATACTAGCAAAATTTGAGAATTACAAAACGTGAACGTCTAATTCAATTGAAATGACAAAAATATTTCTCTCAAATAAAATTCAAAATGCTCAGGCTCAAACCGATACAATTAGTGATTGTTAAAATTCAAACTAAAATTATATTTAAGATGAAAATTATAACAATGTTATTAAAGCAATATTCTTTTTTAAAACAATTTTTCCTTTATTAGCGAAGAAAGAAAAATAGAAAGAAGTCTTTTACTTTTCTTCTATTCTCCGCTTCAAGGTTATTCTTTAAATATGAAAACAAAAACCAGCTGTGATTCCTATAACTCTACGTACTCAATACTCTATGCATGCTGCGCTGAAATCATATGGTCTTTCTTACACACATGCAAACCTGCACTACTGTGTACCAATGTGAGTGTACACATGCCAGTACACATGCACATACGCACACATACATTACACACACACACATTAATATATATATATATATATATATATATATATATATATTATTATATATATATGATTATATATATTATATATATATATATATATATTATATATATATAGTATATATATATATATACTTATATATAATATATAATGGTATTTGGAATGTTTGAATTGATTGATTTTTTTTGAATTAATTATATTTTTTATTTTTTATTTATAAAAAAATTCAATTAAAATGATAATTAAACAAAGGCAGTTCCTGTTCTGCAATTAATTAAATACACATAACACAACTTTAAATCCAATCAATTCTTATTTGCGATAAAACAAAATAATAAAAAAAAAAACAAAGAGAATTTTTCTCTCTACTACTTTTCTATTTCAAAGGTGTTTCGAAATGGGACTTATTTGTCCTTGACTTTACGAGAACAAAAGGTTTGGCCAGTTTGGCACGTTCTCAAACTCTCACCCTTCTACGTATGCTCCGATGTGTGGATTTTATACCGTCATGTGCGTTCCTTTACGCACACATGTATATATATATATAATAGATTTATATAAGATATATATATATATATAATATATATATATATATATATAAACATATATACCAATAAGATTTATAAATTTAAAATGTTATAAGATGAAGTTATTAAAATATTTATCAGCAAAAAATATTTTTTTTTTTTTAAAATTGTTAAGGTAATTAAGATTTGTTAAATTAAACTTTTTTCTTTTTTAAAAAAAATAAAAACTTTACCGATTTTGTTGGGGGAAGGATTTTTTCTCTGTCTTTACCTGCCGCTATTGCTCTCGCTTGCTTCTAGACTCCGTGGCGTCGGTGACGGGAAATCGGTTTGTGTTCAAGCGTATGTTGCGCGCGCGCGGTGGGATTTGTATGTGTGATCTTGCGTTCTCCGCTTATGCTTTGTCTGTACACAACCTTCCTGTACAAATAGCCTACGTGTGTGTGCACAAGTGTATATATATATATATATATATATATATATATATATATATATATATATATATATATATATATATATATATATATATATATATATATATATATATATATATATATATATATATATATATATATATATATATATATATATATATAATTCTTTGGGTTTCCCACACACGAATGCAAAATTGAAATAAAGATTAGCCTATCTAACACTTCTATAAATTTCCCTCCCTTTTCACACACAAACAGACAAACCAACCCTCTTATTTAAAAGTACTTAATATTAAAATTAATTATTTTTTAATCAATTTTTGTATTAATTTTTTAATTAGTTTTAAATTTTAATTTTACTTAATTACACAATATTTTTTAAAATTTAAAATTTTACGTTCCTTTATTGAACTTATCTTTTTTCTTTTGATTCTGGCTACTGCCAAAATCAAATTTCTGTGGGAGGCCTTTTCCTCTCTGCGTTTTTTTGACTGTTGCCGAAACTGGTTTTGGGTGCTGAGATGATGAGGAGACACGATCCTTGGGTTTTGTGGACAGGGGAGTTTAGTTAATTAACACGCCTAATCTATGATAAATTATGTACTGCTATTGACTTTTTTAATTTATAACTGATTGCTTAATTAACCTCTATACCCTTTCAAAAAATTGTTTTTTCTTATCCAATTACTACTTCCTAATCCGACTACGTATTTTATCCAATTTTGCCACTTCGACGGCAATCCAATTTTTTGCCACTTCGACGGCAATCCAATTTTTTCTTTATTCACTTACTTTATTCTGGTTTCAAGGTCGCCAGTGTCGTTTTTTGGGGTGTGGGTTTGGGGGTTCTTTTTATTTGTTTCTTCTGTGTGATTTTATTCCAACGAATTTCTGCAACAATTTCCGTTATGTTGCTTTCCCTTATTCGCTTATTACTCTGTTTTGGTTCTGAATCCACTACGATGAATCTTATTATAGCGTAACCTGAAGACTCTTCTTTTTACGACTTACACCAGCAGACAATTGTAATGAAGCTAATGAGTTCTTAATTCATCGGCAGCCTGGCCGCTTAAAGCATTTAGATATCAGAGACCTATCTATAAACCAACACCAGAAATAAATAAATAACCGAGCGACTACAGGGGAGGATTCTCGCCTCCGAATATTCTTAGTCATATAAAGGCTTTCACTTTATTGCATTAAAGATTGAGGAGGATTTCACTCCTAATTTGTAAATG
>JABUQX010101253.1:40000-49893 GCA_015478945.1 Trachelipus rathkii | reverse complement strand
TTATATATAATATATATAGTATATATATATAATATATATATATATATATATATAATAGTATATTAGTATATATATATATACTATATACTATATATATATATTATAATATTATATATATATATCAGGCTGGGGTTCAAGTACAACTGTACTTGTACTTGGACTTAAGTAATTTTTTTAGATAACTTGTACTTGTACTTGTACTTGCAGTTTCTAAAACATTACTTTGTACTTTTACTTCTGTACTAGCCTTTCTTACTTGGTACTTATGTTGTACTTGCAAGTACTTTATGCATTTTTACTTCCAATTTTTTCTATTTTCTTTTATCTTTTCCCCTACGATATTGATATTGTATTTCTTATATTAATGTATTTATAAATAAATTAATTTAATAAGAAAGTATGTATATATATATAAATATATATAATATATATATTATATATTATAATATAAATATAGATATTATATATATTATATATATATATAGTATATATATACATATTATAATATATATATTATATATATAAGCTTGCGATTATGTATAATGCATATATATATTATACATATATATATATATATAATATATATATATATATATATATTATATATATATATATCATCAATACAATCTTTTCCCAAACTGGGGGTAAGGTGCGTAACAATCATCCATAAGCAGAAAAGTAGTAGAAGAATATGACACAATGTCGAAAGAAAGCCAAGCCTTACCTCCCTTTTTATACCTATTAGTGAGAAATCCACCCGAGAGCTTCAGGACCCGACGGACCTCACTAAGCATCTCGCCAATATGGGTTACATCCTTGGCCCAGGTGGCCAAACCATAACACCTCAAAAAACCCGCCATCTTACTCCAATACGCATTTTCTGCCGCCCTAGTAAACTCACATTTCACTCATCCAGACATTCTTTTCTACTCAATCCACTTTTTCTTCGTCTCCCAGGCGGTAGATTTCCATCACACCACTATACATCGCATTAACCAACAACGAACGTAGTCATCATAACCTGTCCAAATAGCCAAACATATAAGAGTCTAATTCAGTTGTACTATAGTGGGATCCTTTTGTGATACATCACAAACTCTATTAGGATGTTCGATTTAATCTATTTTTATGTTCCAAGTCTTCTCACACCAAACACCCCTAAGATTTTCATCTGAACACATTGTAACTTTAGATCTATCCATCTTATTCCAGACCATAGATCTCATCTTACCTATACATTAAACTTAACATTGTAACAACATACGCTCACGCAAACCTAGCGCATCAAGACTTAGTCTCTTTACATCCACCAGATGATTGCCACAGCCATCTCGTGCCATTCACAAACTTATCATACTACACTCAGCATCAATCGTTCCCTTTGTCAACATATATACCTAAAATAATTTAAACTCACACTTGTTCAGCTGCTCCCCATCTAGCATAACTTCACACAGGACTGTCATCAATCACAACCATAACCTTACTCTTATCACGCTTACTATCAACCCCTCCTTTACAACACACTGCCAATCTCTCTCTACCAATCCTCTCAACTTTCTTCAGATTCAACGCAACAAAACCAATATATATATATATACTATATAATAGAATTATATATATATATTATAACTTATATATATAAATTTATTTATATAAATATATATATATATATTATATATATATTAACCGTATATTATAATATAAATATAAATATATATATAATATATATATATATTATATTATATATAATATATATATATATATACTTATATATATTATATTATAATATATTACATTAATATATATTATATATATGATATATATATAATATATATAATATTATATATATATATATCTTATATATATACTATATTACTATATAATAATATATATTATATATATATATATAATATAATATTATATAATTATATATATATTATATATATATATATATAATATATATATATTAATATATACTATTATAGATATATATATATATATAATATAATATATATCGTATATATGTATATAGGCGAATAGGTGATGTATTTGGAAGTTTATACATTAAAGGGTTTATGGAGGTATAGTTCGATGGGATTGGAGGACATATTGTACCTTAATATAGGAAGGGGATAAGTAACTGTAAATAATAGGTAATTAGTTATTGAGTGCTGTAGGAAGATATATGTTGGTATTTTTGTCTAAGAGTGCGTCGAATGATGAAGAATGACTTTTGGGAGAAAGAACCAAAGTGCGTTATAATGTAGAGATTGTGTGTATCAAATCTGTACATGAAACAAAAATGATGGGATAATGAGGGAGGAGAAGAATAAAATTATATTAGGATTTATGGATTTGCAACAGGCGTTATAATAGGATTATAGGGCAAGTCTATGGCAGTTTATTATTATGTGTGGTTGATAAGCTTCCTGAATAGATAAAATATGTATGACGATACGTGAGCTGTGTAAGAAATATAGTCGAAAGTAATGAATTTAAAAATTTTAATAAACGAAGTAGACAGGATTGCTATGTCTCCTGGCATCCCAATCTGTATATGGATTGAGGTATGAAAAAATTAGGGTCAGCGGTTACAAGATAGTTTTGAATATGGAAGAAGGAAGAGAGTGCGAGATTGCACTGCTTATTATATAGATGATTGTTTGTGATGGCGAAGCAAAATAGAGTTTGAGAGAGGACCTGTAGAGAGATTTGGTATGTAGTGTAAAAGAGGGGTGAATAGTAAACGTAAAAAGACTAGTTATGGTTGTGATGAGGACAGTCTCGTGTGATTATGTTAGATGGTACAGCGGAAACAGATTGTCTGATTCAAATATTAGGATTATGTTGAATTGCATTTATAAGTGATGATGAGTAGTAGAAATTGTGAATGTCACTAAGGTGTAGAAGTACACGTTGGTGAGATAAAGACAAGTCTTGTCTGGATAGGCTTATGAGATATGTTGTTATCCGTGCTTAATGGTATAGTAGTGGACTATGTCTGGAAGATGTATAATTAAATTACAATGTGTTCAGATGACAATCTAGTGGCCTGTGTTAGATGATAGATATTAAATGAGATGAACGTATTAGGAGTTGTTTGGTGTTTCAAATGGGTAAAATAGAGACCAAATGAAAGCAGTTGAAATGTTTGTTCATGTGGAAGCTTAATAGAACAGTCCTGAACTTTGCGTGGCAATAAACTTGGTTTTTTAAAATGAACCGAAGGAACAGAATAAACGTGCTTTGAGATAGAAAGAATGCCTGAGGAGAGAAATGTGAGTTTGCAAGAGGCTCTGAGAAAGGTGTCATACAAAGAGTAATGCGGGTTTTTGAGGAGTATTGGTTGTGCTCACCTGGCCAAGGAAAAACCCACATTGACGAGATGTTCTAGTGAGTGTCATTCGTGTCCGTGAAGCTCTTAAGGGTACATTTCTGACTGCATGAGTTGCTCACTAATTGGTATAAGAGCGGTTAAGCTGTGCTTTATCTTTCTAGGCTTCATATTATTCACTATTTTCTGTTTCCGGATGCATGTTTCGTTACTTACTCCCATCTTGGGTGATGGAAAGTTATGGGTGGTGGTGGGGTGATGATGTTGAATGATGATTCTAATTATAATATATATAATTTATATATATATATAAATATATTATATATATATATATATATTATATATATATATTAATATATATATAATATATATATATATATATTATATAGTAATATATATATAAATATTAAAATTTATATATATATATATATATATTATATATATATAATATATAATAATATATATATTATACTATATATAATATATAATATATATTATATTAATATACATTTACATACTAGATATATATATATATATATATATAATATATAATATATATATATATATTATATATATATTATATATATATAATATAAATCATATATATATATATATACATATATATATACTATAATATATATAATATATAATTATATATAATATTACTCTATATATAATATATATAATATATATTATATAATATATAATATGAAAGATTTTCATAAAGTTACTTGTACTTTTACATGTACTTGATACCAATGTACTTTACTTGTACTTGGACTGGACTTCTATTCTTAGAGTACTTATACTTGTACTTGTACCTTTTGTACTTGAAAATATGAGTACTTTGCTACTATTACTTGTACTTGAAAAAAATGTACTTGAACCCAAGTCGATATATATATATATATAATATATATATATATATATATTATAGCACCCTCATTATTATAATGTTTATAAAAAAATTAAAATTTATATTTATGTTAATACTTATGTAAAAATGTGCGTAAGCAAAATTTTTACATAAGTTCAACGAATATTGTATATGAAGTCCGATCTCGTTAAGATAGTTAATCAGAAACAAAATCAGAAGAAATAAAAGACTCACTTGAAGATACTCTGTCCAGAACTCTCTCTTCCAAACTTCAAATTACAAGAAAACGCAGCTTTTAACAAAGGGAGTCAAAAATTTAGGAAAAGGCCGCCACTCCAAATCTCGATCGTCAAGAATTCGACAATGGAGTCAATTCAAGGAAAGGCCGTGACTGCTCATTCTACTTATGAAGGAAAAGAGTATCTCAACAGACGAGCAACTTTTATTACGTTTATGTTGAATAAATACATCTAAAATATGGATTTTTAAATTCAATCATTATCTTATATAGGGACTTGCTATCAAAAAAAAGCCACCAACTTAGCAAGATTTTCTCTCTCTCTCTCTCTCTCTCTCTCTCTCTCTCTCTCTCTATATATATATATATATATATATTAGTATATATTATAATATATTATATAATAATAGTATAATATTATTATATATATAATATATATATATATTATATATATATATATTATATATATATATATACCGTAATATATACTTATATCATTATATATATATATACATATATATATATATATATATATATATATATATATATATAATATTATATATATTAGTATCTCTATATCATTATTATTATATATATATATATATATATATATATATATAGTGAGAGAGAAGAGAGTTGCGTTTTTTATTTTTAATTTAAACAGCAAATATATCTTTTTTGTTGTTTTTTTGTTTTGTTTTTTAAACCTTATTTTTTTTAAACGTAATTTGATGGAACAAAACCCACGAGAAAAAAAATCTCAAAATCCTTTCCAAATATTCAAAATAAAATTTAAAACCTGTTATTAGAAGAAAAAAGTATCTCCCATTCGTAGTTTCGCCAAAAATATTTACGCATTAAGAATAAATCAAACCTCAGAAGATAGATCTGGCACAACCATTCTAAATCTCTCTAAATATCAAAATACATCGAACACAAAATATTGAAAAGAATCAAAAAATAATAAAACGCGATTTACCAAAAAAAAAAAAATCAAAAAAAAATCAAACAAACAAATTATCTATTCAGTATATAAATCTGAACCACAAAATGACAAACACAATAATATTTTTTTATTTTATATATATTATAACTTATAATATATATATATACTATATATATTATTATATATAGTATTATATTATTATATATACTATTATATATACTATTATATATATATACATATAAGAATATATTATAAAGACAGATATATAGTTTATTTATTTATAATTTTATATAATATATATATATATATATATATACCTTTTTAAGACATTGAAATTATGACAAATAACATCTTTTACTACATCATTATTTTACATAAGAAACGAATACTTTCTATGCACCAACTTGCGTAGTTTTAATACTTTTAGGTATTAAAAATATAAAAAATAAAAGTATTTCTTCTCTGATTCACAGTCATTATCTTTGTTGTTCCAATTTTGCCTCCTTTTACATAGAATTAAGTTCTCTTTTATAATTCTTTAAGAACATTGAAATTTCTTCTTCTATCTTTTGTATGACAATGCCTGTTGGTAATAAGCGAGATTGAATTAAATTGAATTAAATTGTTTCCTCTAATTCTCAACTCTCTAATGGCATCATTTAATTAACCGATCGTTTCAAACTTTTTTTAATTGCAAATATTCTTTTATTAATCTCTTCACAGTAGGTTCTGCTTTAAAAATTTTGAAATTTCCTCCCTCCTCTGTTTCTACAGTCCATTGTTGTTTATAATTATTCATCTTTTTGTGATTCACAAAACAATATACAGAACCAATTACACTGTTACATAAAAAATACTTCTCTGCTTCCGTTCTAAAAATAGCGAAAATCGCTAACTCTAAGCTGAGAAAAACGAATATGTTCGTAAAATCTTTATATTAGCTCTAGTTTTTGATATATACTGCGTTATAATTAATGTGTTAATGATGGCAGTAAAAATAAATTTTAATAAGCACAGAAAAACGTACTTTACGAAATCGACGTTTTAGAGGTTAGGATTAGTTTTTTTTTTTTTAATTGGCTGGAAATTAAGAAATTTATGGCCATTTTAGTGTAGGGATTAAAATGGGGTGTGCATAAGCCCAAATTTGAGGCGTCTCTTAAGGTCCAACAATAACCTGCAAGCATAGATGTATTCCATTTACTTTTGTATCTTCATTCTATGACTTAAATGTCTTGGTCCAATCGCTCTCCGATCTCATCACTTATTGCACCACAATTGTCCGGGGAAAAATCCAGATGTAAATCGAAAGAGTGAATTTTGAGCGACATATTGCAACCAAGGTTATGAAATTTATCTCAAAGTTGTTCCCAATCACAATACAGTTTTCAACCCTTTTGTTGCCGAGAAAGCCATGAACAAAGCTTTCAAATGCTTTTCAAGCTAATTTCTCACTGGCATTGCAGATTTGCCTGAAGATTTCGCTTTTCAGAATACCACGAATGTCAGGGCTAACGAAGATCCCTTCCTGAATTTTGGCATCACTCAGCAGTCGATATTTCTCCCGTTTGTACTTAAACCCCTCTCCATCCTTATTCATCCTTTTCACAAAATTCTTTATTAGTTCAACTACAGTACTATGTTGTACATTTTTAATTCCAGGACACATACCCCTCACTGGCCAGGTTTTCTTCTCTTAGTGCAAAGATTTTGCACGACTTTCTTATTTGCAAAGGAAACAGCAGTACTTGGTGTACCCTGATTGTATGCATAGTAATATCCTTATAAAATATAGTTTTCCACATATATGATTGATTCCAGAAGTAATTTAATTTTTTTCATATGTTTCCTTAACATGGCTTTAAAATTCAATTTTGAGGAGTCTATAAATAGTCTCCAGTCTTTTGGGTTATACACTAAGTTTAAGGAGGTCATCAAGCCATTCACGTCACAACAAAATATGAGGTTATTCACTTTCTTGAATGTTATCAAATCCTTTTCCCTGTACACTGGTACATTTACATCAGGCTGGAGAAGATTCCACTGTTGGAGCCTTGATCCCAGAAGTTCTGATTTATCCTATGGGAGATCCGGATCTCGAATAAGGTCACTTAATTCACCCTGAAAAAGTATGTGTGGTTCACTTGGGTAAGCTTATGAAAAATCAAGATCCCACGATGTTCAAGGTTTAGGAGTTTTCTCCCTTGTATTTTCCTCATCAACATCAACCTGCAGTTTGTATTCTTCTGTAGGTTAAAGTACTGGCAGATCATCTCCAGTTGGAACTGTTCGGATAACAGATGGAATGTTTTTTTTTCTCATCATATCATGCTGCAACTATAAGAAGTGAAACAAAAAGGAGAAGTAATTTGCGTGAATTTTATGCTCGCACAAGATAATTGGGAAGAAAAAACGCATTGAACGCCTTTTTAATTATTTAGTCATCACGAAGAATCACTGAACAAGTATTGCAGCAAATCTGAGGTGCACAAAACATGTACTGATAACTTACCTTCACGTCAAAATAATGGAAATAAGCGGTTATAACATGTGGTGTAATCCGTTTTTTGGGGGAAGAAAATGTCACTTTATCTCACAGAAAACCAAAGTTATCAACAATTTTAATACAGTTTCGAAGCATTTTTAGTGTTTTGTTGCGATTTTAAGCATAAACATGATTTATTGAAGCATGCTGCAATAATTTTTATATATATATATATATATATATATATATATATATATATATATATATATATATATATATATATATATATATATATAGAGAGAGAGAGAGAGGAGAGAGAGAGAGAGAGAGGTGAATGGGAAAGAGAGAGAGAGAGAGAGAGAGAGAGAGAGAGAGAGAGAGAGAGAGAGAGAGAGAGAGAGAGAGAGAGAGAGAGAGAGAGAGAGAGAGAGTATACATACTCAGAAGCGATGAAATTACCTCCCATTTTTAATGGTTCGCCTTTCTCTTTTGCATTCATTTTCTTTACGCACTCATCCTCTAGGCAACATCTTACTGACCACCATTTATCCACATATCATATACACATACTTAACGTCCTCACCCCTCTTCTAGACGACATCTTATCAGACATCTCTGCCTGCCCTATGTGTGGGTGAGAAAGAATTGCCCACATCGTATGTCCTGCATGTCGTAGAAGGCGACTAAATGGAGGTGGTAGTTGGGTTAATCTTGCTAGGAATGCTAATGCATGCCTCAGAGAAGGTCGGGATCGCCGTAAACGGCCTTTTATCTTTCCGCAAAATTGTATGAATCGAATGGGTACATGGAATGTCAGAGGAATAAATGTTGAGGAGAAAAGGAGAGAGGTGATGGATGTATTTAGAAAGGACAAATTTGATTTGCTCGTTGTGACTGAAACAGAGATGAAAAGAAACTGTGAAAATGAGTGGTGTGGTGTGAAATGCTTGTGTGCTGGTGTGGAACGGAATGAGAGGGGGAGAGAAGGAGTTGCAATTTTCATGAGTGACTTGTGGTACAGAGCTATGGTAGACTTTGTGTGTGTGTGAGTATTAGAATTCTAATGGCTAAATTTAAGTTTGAAAAGGTCAAAGTATGTGTGGTTGTGACGTATGGTCCATCTGAGGGAAATGTTGAAGAGAGTACGATTTTCTGGGATAATCTGAATGATGTTGTGGATGGGGTGAGTAGGAGCTTCAGATTGATTGTGTTGGGGGACCTAAATGGTTGAATAGGTGATCAGAAAAGAGACTGTATAACAGGTAGTTTTTGGGTGTCGGGTGAAAATGAGAATGGTACCAAGGTGATTGATTTCTGTGAAAAGAGAGGAAAGTGTAAGAGTAATACTTTATTTAAACACAAGAGTATCCTTAAGTATACTAGAGTTGGTGTAGGTAGAGATGGTATTGAAGTGAAAAGTATGATTGATTTTGTGTTGGTGAAGAAGGAGATGTTGAAGTATGTGTTGGATATTAAATCAGTGAGGGGATTAGGAATGGGATTATCGGGTCATTATGTTGTTCTATGTAAAATTAAGTTAGTGGGGACTTGGATGGAGAGGAAGGTGATACGGAAGAAAGTAGGTAGAATTAAGAGTGAGAAGTTAAGTGAACAAGGTAATAAGGATAAGTATCTAAGAGCACTCGCAAGTAAATCAGTTGAATGTGAACAAATTGAAACTGAACAAATCTGGGAGCAAATGAAGGAAGCAGTTGCTAGCAGTGCAAGGGAAGTATGTGGATGTGCTAAAGTAGGAAGTAAGAATGTTAACAGTGAGTGGTGGAATGAAGAGGTGATGCAAGCGGTTAAAAGTAAAAAAGAAGCGTTGTTGAATGTACTAAAAGTCATTGATGAAGTTTCAAAAGAAAGATGTTTGAAATTATATAAGGAGGAAAAAAGAAATGCTAAAAGGTGCATACGTAGGAGAAAAGAAGAGGTAAATAAACAGTTTGGAAGGAGGATGAATGGGGACCTACAAGGGAATATGAAGCTCTTCTGGAAGGAAGCGCG
>JABUQX010101253.1:32500-35000 GCA_015478945.1 Trachelipus rathkii | reverse complement strand
TTTCCCACCTTAACTTTAACCGTTTTCAAGCATACTTTGTCAATATTTTTACTTACTGTTTGTTACTTTGCTAGTCACTTATTACCTTATTTTTATTTTTATTTTTATTTCGCATTTTCATTGTTATTTTTATTTTTATTTTTATTTTTATTTTATTTTAAATTTCTATTCAATATTATTATATATGCCCTTTCAGTATCCTGATGATGAACCATGCTAAGGTTCGAAACGTCGAATTAATAAAACTATGAATTTTTGTCCGGCTTTGGTCATCCTCTTCATATTAAAATTGAGGTTCCCTAAAAACAAAAATATATAAAAATTTTATATATATATATATATATATATATATATATATATATATATATATATATATATATATATATATATATATATATATATATATATATATATATATATATATATATATATATATATATATATATATATATATATATATATATATATAAAGAACCATTTCTCCCTAATATTGTTTCCAAGGATAAATTAAATGAAATTTTTAAACAGTGTAGGGAGTCAAATTTAAAGCCATAGCTTTTGTAATAAAAAAATGAGCCTAGCCTTAAATAATTTATAAAAGAGGGTTAAAGATGATCATAGATTGTGTGAAATTTTTAAGAGTGTATTTCAATCAAGAATTGAAAAAGCAGTTTTGATATTATATGAATCATTTAAAACTCATTCTGGAATTAAGAGACTAAAGGGAACTAGAAATAGTGTTTGCAGATATTTTCTATGAGAAGTATCAATGAATTCACCTTTCCTGTGAAATGTGTATCTTGAAAAAGAATATCAGAAATATGCATACAAAACAATCAAGTAAAGTAGTAAAAAATTCTGAAAGTCCCCCCACCAAATCAGAAATTCTTGGAATATTTTTTAGATACAGGAACAATGAGCTTATTCCAAAAATCTTCAATAAATTGGCAATTTCAAAAATATAATAAGAAGAGGGGGATTCAGTATCTTATTTAAAAAAAAATATTTCATGAAAAAACTGACATTTTCAGGCAATCCCATATAACACGTCAAGGACATGATGGTTAGAAAGAGAGATAAAGAACGGGATTTACCACAACTTACCCTGATTCAACTTCAGCAAACTCTTATGAATGAATGGTAGATCTTCTCGTGGCAAAACACTTAAGTGATTAACTCAAATGTTTGAAGATTCAATTTCGATTCCTCTCCTCGAAAAGGGCAAAGCTAGTGTAGGTGCTAATTTTAATATAAAAAGATGTTATCGACACCTTATTGCGAGCATCGAAAGACGTTGCTAAAAATAATCCGTAACAGGGATGGAAATCCACGTTGTTAAGAAAGCTTAAAATAGTGTCTAATGATAAAATGATTTTTCTAAGCAGTATCGTTTATTTCCTTTATCTGTAGAATTTTCGGAATACTAGTGTGTGATTGGTTAATAATTGTCTTTATGGAATTTCATTATAGGGAATGATTTATGATTATTATGATCTTTATATGCCATTTACGTATCTTGAATACATCAAATAATTTTATTAATTATTTTGTTTCAAATATAAATCCCAATAACGTTTTAATGCTAATTTAGTTGGGTAGTTTATTATTATTGTTATTATTATTATTATTATTATTATTATTATTATTATTATTATTATTATTATTATTATTATTATTATTATTATTATTATTATTATTATTATTATTATTATTATTATTATTATTATATATATATATATATATATATATATATATATATATATATGAAAATATATATATATATATATATATATATATATATATATATATATATATATATATATATATATATATATATATATATATATATATATATATATATATGTGTGTGTGTGTGTGTGTGTGCGTGTGTGTGTGTATGTGTGTGTATGCGTGTTTGTGTTTGTGTTTGTGTTTGTGTTCGTAACAGCTTACTAAAAGAAAAATTTATTTTTCTTTAGCTATTAATAGTAATTAAATAAATTTTAATTTTATTTTTTCAATTCTTAATGAATAAATAAATTACATTAAGAAACAAAATATATGTTTCTTTAAAATTCCTTCTAGAAATTTTAAGACATTTAATTACATTAATTTTTGTTTAATTTTGAAAGTATTTTTTAATTTTAAAGTTTTTTTTTATTATTATTATTATTATCCTTATTTTCTTTTTAAATTTAAAACAGTAAAAAACTTTTTATGAAAAATTATAATTTTGATAAAGTTTTTAGAAATAAATGTTTTCATATTAATTTAATATTAAAATAATAATAATATTATTATTATAATTATTATTATTATTATTATTATTATTATTATTATTATTATTATTATTATTATTATTATTATTATTATTATTATTATTATTATTATTTATTATTATTATTATAATTATTATAATTATTATAATTATTATTATAATTATTATTATTATTATTATTATTATTATTATTATTATTATTATTATTATTATTATTATTAT
>JABUQX010101253.1:0-2500 GCA_015478945.1 Trachelipus rathkii | reverse complement strand
AGAAAATAATAAATCAGTAAATCAAACTACCCGTTCCTCCCGCCACCGCCCTTCGCAATTATTGATCGTAGTTGATCTATTCGGTATCATTTTGGACAAACATAACATAAAATAAGTTTTTTATATACTGACGAGCGAATATATGCTAACGTAACAAAGTTTTAGCATCAATAAAGCTAACATATCATAGTTATTTTTAGATATGTTTGAAAAAGTGTGAGTAGGTTACGTTCTGTATGCATTGATAGTTACTTTACTGTTGTTAATTATGGATCTTTGTTAATGTTGGCTGTGTTATTCGTGTGTATGGTATGTTAGGTTTGTCGTTGTGCATTATATTCTTAGTTCAGGTTATGATATGTTAGCTTTATTGATGTTAAAACTTTGTTATGTTAGCATATATTCGTTGGTCAGTATATAAAGAACTTATTTTTATGTTATGTTTATCCAAAATGATACTCAATATCTTAGTCAACCAGATGCCATCAATAGATCATGGAGAAAAGAGTGAGTGGGAGAGTGAGGATGGACGGGTGGTTTGATTTACTGATTTATTGATTTACTGCTTTAAAATCAGTAAACTATTACATTTTACTATGATATTTTATTGAAAGAACTTATTTTATGTTATGTTTTTATAAAAAAAATTTATTTTTATTTTATGTTTGGATAAAACTTTGTTATGTTTGCAATTATTCGTTGATGATTATGATAGTTAGGTAAGGTTATGATAAATTTTTGTTAAATATTACTATGTTAATGTAAAAAACATTGTTACGTTATCATATATTTGATGGTCTGTATGATAAATAGACAGGGTTATGATAAGTTTTTGTTAAATATTATTATGTTAATGTAAAATTAACATTGATATGTTAGAGACATGCTTGAAAAAAGTGTGAATAGGTTTCATTTTATATGCTGTGTTAGTTACTTTACTGTTGTTAAGTATGGAACTTTGTTAATGTTAGTAGTTTATTCGTGCGTAAGTTGTGTCAGGGTTTGCTCATTATATTCTTAGTTCAGGTGATGCTATGTAAGCTTTATTAATGTGAAAACTTTGTTACGTTATCATATATTCGTTGATCAGGATGATAATTATACAAGGTTATGATAAATTTCTTTTTAAATATTACCATGTTAATGTAAAATTAACATTGATATGTTAGAGATATGCTTGACAAAGTGTGAATAGGTTACGTTTTTGTATGCTATTTTAGTTACTTTACTGTTGATAAGTGTGGAACTTTGTTAATGTTAACAGTTCATTTGTGCCTCAGGTGTGTTAGGTTTGTCGTTGTACATTATATCAGGTGATGATATGCTAGCTTTATTAATGTGAAAACTTTGTTACGTTAGCATATATTCGTTTGTCAGTGTATAAAGAATTTGATTTTATGTTATGTTTATCCGAAATGTTACTCGAAATGTGATATGAAACAATAGATCATGGGAAGGCGGACAGAGGGGGAGGAGGGTGGGGTGGGTGGTTTGATTTACTGATTTACTGACTTACTGCTTTAGGGTATGTAAAAGTACAAGTTTTTTAAGTTATAAACATGAAAAGAATAAAAAAATTAGTAAAAACATAAATGATTTAAACAAATAAAACAAAAATAAATAAAAGTTTTGTGTTATGTTATACAAAATATGACTAGAATCAACAGATAAATAGATCAATAGATCATAGATGGGATGGGTAGGGTGGGGTGGGTGGTTTGATTTACTGGTTTACGGATTTACTGCTTTAGGGTATGTAAAAGTTAAAGTTTTTTACATTATAAACATAAAAAGAATAAAAGTTTTGTGCTATGTTATACAAAATAGGACTTGAATCAATAGATCACGGATGGACAGTAGGGTGCTGAGGAGGGTGGTTTGATTTATTGATTTACTGATTTATTGCTTTAGGGTATGTAAAATATAAAAATTTTGGTAAGACAATATGACATGAATCAATAGATCACGGATGGACAGGAAGGTGCTGGGGAGGGTGGCTTGATTTACTGATTTACTGCTTTAAGGTGTGTTAAAATATATATTTTTTAAGCAAATAAAATAAAAATAAATAAAAGTTTTGTGTTATGTTATACAAAATATTTGAATCAATAGATCAATCCCAGTCAATAGTCAATGAACCTTGCTCTCTCTCTCTCTCTCTCTCTCCAGGAGGGGGTGGGGAGGGTAGGGTGGGTGGTTTGATTTACTGATTTACTGATTTACTCCTTTAGGGTGTGTAGAAATGTAAATTCTTTACGTTATAAACATAAAAAGAATAAAAGTTTTGTTATGTTATACAAAATATGACTTGAATCAATAGATTAATGATCAATTCAGTCTGTCACGTTAAAGTTGGATTGCCGCCTGTCGATCAATACTATCACGGGTCAGGTGAGGAGGGTAGAGTGTGTGGTTTGATTTACTGATTTACTGCTTTAGGGTATGTAAAAATGCAAATTTTTGTTACAAACATGAAAACCATAAAAATTAGTAAAAACAA
>JABUQX010101252.1:0-25414 GCA_015478945.1 Trachelipus rathkii | reverse complement strand
ATTTCGATATATACATATATACATGGTTAAGCAGCAGCAGTTGGTTATGCTGATATACATATATTACATACATACTATTAGCTACATATAGCGTTGAAAGGCATATATGTTATTGGTTATATTATATATATATATATATACATATAATTTTATATCAAGGGCGCTTAAATGTAAGTTTTCTAAGTTTGATACCAAAGTGGCTACCTTTAGTAAGGAATAATGATGGATATATAAAGATCCTCAAAATGATCTTGATAAACTTCTTAGGTCGAAAGATAAGTGGTAAGTAAATTTTAATAGTAAAAAGTGCAATGTTCTTCACTTAGGTAACTCAAATAGAATTTTTAACTACGATTTGAATGGGGATTGGCCTGAGTCTGTGGACCAAAAAAAAAGATTTATATGTGAGTATAAGCAGCAATCTGAAATTAGCTATCAGTTTTTGGAAGCAAGGAATAAAGCTAATAAGATGTTAAGTTTAATAAATCGCAATATAGTTTACAAAACTAACAAAGTTATAAGTAGCTGTATAATAGCTATTTTTGGTTAGTAATAGGGCATTCCGCACAAGTTTGGGCCAGTTATTTAAGAAAAGACCTAGGTATGCTGGAGAGAGTGTAAAGCAAATAGGATGATGTTTGGCTTTGAGGGTAAGAGCTATGGGGAGTAGGCTGAAAGAGTTAGAATGCTTTTTAGAAAGGCGATTTCTCATGTCGTGTATTTTGTAGCTAATGGACCCATCTATGTATATTTCAAATTTTGAAAGTCATTTAAAAAAAATAGTAAAAGTTGAAAAGAACAATGTCAAAAACAAAGAGGCTTGAAAATGAAAATTTTAAAGAAATGACTACAGATACAGAAAATTTGAAAACGACGTTTTAGAGGTCAGAAAAAGCTACAGTTTGCTTTTTTTCCATCAAAATTGGCTGAAAATTAAGAATATTATGTCGACCTTTAGGGGTGGTGAAAATTGGGTTCAGCACCAAACAGATATTGACCCTGCCTTTTTTATTGAAGTAACATCAATGGATATTTATCACCTATCAGCTTAACAAGCATATATATACATACATATAGGAATAGCTATGGCGGGCTGGCGAGCGAGCCATTTCTGGTTGCTGTTCGTGTAGACGCTGGCAGCTAGCTGGCAGTTGCTGCTGATGGCTGGCTGGCTGGCATACTACTATTATTATTAGGCTGATATTGTTACATACATACATATTATTACTATATTGGTTACTGGTTATGCTACAGCAGGCTGATTGTACAGCTGCAGATACATACATACATATTACTACATATTACATATATACATATTATACAAACATATTATTATATGTATATATATTATATATTATAGCATATATATATATATATATATAGGTTATTGTTTTTTATATAGTTATTATATATATATATATACATTATATATTATATATATATATATATATATATATATATATATATATATATGGGTTGTTTTTTTGTGGGGATATAAAAATATGGTCAAATTGTTGCTCCTTGGCTTCCCTGTAGTGCAAAATTTTGCATTTACTCAATGCCTAGGGGGCCCAACTTTAGTTTTTTTAAAAGGGTTTTGACATCGTTTTTTACTATTTTTAAGTTATGAATTTTAAATGCTTTTTTCTTCAAAATTTGGTTTTAATACTAATTGAGAGCTATTTCTGTCTCATTTCAGATCCAGACTATTTGACGTTTGAGATAAGTCCTGTGGGTGCGGTGTTTATTATTACTATTATTACAAGACGTATCATGGCATGTGCAACAAGGCAAAAAGACAGGCATGCAATATTCGGCTATCCACAACCACTTGTCGAAATCAGCTATCACTGGCTGAGGATGTTTTTAGTGCCTTACAAGTTCCATCAAGAAGTCAACAAAGATGCCAGTGCTACTCATCTAGCAAAGTTAATGGCAACAGAAGTTAAAGGCATATACAATAAAAGCAGGCATTCCAACAATAGAATTTTAAAGTGTTTTATAGTAAAAGTGAAGAGACTAATAGTGAATGTCAATGATTTGATGAAATATTCAAGAAATAAACAATCTTTTCTAACATATCAAGATAAAATAAAATCATTTTCTCGTCTCTTCGACATTAGCGCGTGCAAGTGTGTTCATAATGGTATAGTTGAACGTAATCAATGTCAATGTCCCAAATGAAAAGAAAATCCCTGTATTGGAATGGCAATTTTGCTTGATCAAAACACTTCAAGACGCATGATAATAGGAAAGGTGGACAAGGAAAGAACAGAGAAAAACAAAACATGAAACTTCAGGAAAGGAAAAGGAAACGGTTGACATTTGAAAGTAAGATGAGACACAAAGATACGCAAAATGTGTAAGTTCAGTTGAATATCAGGCAGTGAGAGTGATGTGCTAGAAGAATCATTTTCCTTAGAATCAGAAGAAATGGAAGAAGAATGTCACCTCAAAATAGAAACCAGTAACCTGAGTTGTAAAGTATTAGAGAGGACAAATGTGAGCAGAGATGCATGTCTCATAGTTAATGCTACCCTCAAGGACCTCGGACTTCGGTCACCAAAAAACGTTGTATCCAAGGAAGTTACAACGCCAAAGAAAAAACTTGAGAGACAAACAGTCAGAGGAGCATTTGCTGCAAACACAGAGGTATGGTCTTCATTGGCTCTGATGGAAAAATAGATGAAACACTTGTCGATTCTGGAGGTGTGCGTAGGAAAGTTAGAGAAGAACATTACGTGCTAGTGTCATTTCCAGATGCATGTTACATCGATCACGTTATTCCTAACTCAGGAAGATCTCGAGATGTATTTAATGAAATTCTGGGTATTATTGAACGAACAAGATCTACAGAGACTTTAAGAGCAGGGATTTGCGATGGAACTCCTGTGAATACGGGTAACAAGAATGGAATAATCACACTGTTGGAGTTACATCTAAAAGACCACTTCAATGGCTCATATGCATGTTGCATTTTAATGAACTGCCACTCAGGAAGTTATTTAGTGTTGTTGATGGGAAGACAACTGGCCCATCGTCACATGAAGAACCTATAACCAAACTGCTCTCATTGATCCTCAGACCAAACCCACTATTAATTTTCTCAAACCAATTCCAGCCTCCTTGTAGTTGATGTTCCTGAAACAGTTACAAAGACTAAGTTCTTAATCAGCTATATTTACTAAAACTGCCATTAATTCAGCAGGTACAAAAATGTGATCATGTAATACGATGATGAAAACGCACAGCCGGGTGCCTTAAGCCATGCAAGGTGGCCAACAAAGTTAACAGAGACCGTTTCACGGTACGTTTCTAACAAATCCGCATCTGATGATTCGAGGCGTTTGGTACGATCTGTACTCGAACTTCTGCGCCCCTGATATGGTTCATATCCGCTCCTTCTGGTCAAGATGGTGCAAAGAATTTTCACTTTATGGTATCACAGTATCAAAAACTTTCTCCTGAGGATCATAACATCATTTCTCCAGTGGCTCCTAAACAACTCTATTTTTGTCATCCAGAAAACTGTTGCTAGCTGGTGTTGCAGATGAACCAAACAATAAGAAGATTTTCATGTCTACAAATTCTTCAAGCAAGAAAGAAAAATTTCTCCACCATCGTGCAAGTTCGCTGCTGATAAAAGGCAAAGCAACGCCTGATCCTCAACGCCACTTCCTATACATGAACCGATAACTGTGATACTCCCATCACCCCCCACCCTCTTCGATGATATTAGTGATGATATTTTGGTTAGCAAATTCTCCTACCAAAGTATCGTGTCATTCGGTCGATGTTGAAAGAAATACAAAGATAAGTTTCGCTGTTTCGTAGGGTCCTTGGTCACCTTCACGGCGCAACACAAACCCACCATTCTTCGAATCGAAATTACTTTCAAAGGCTATAATAAAAATCTGATTTTCTATGAGATTTGTACTATGCAGGTTGTTTAGAATGTAAGAATGTAAGATATTTAAGCGATACCGTGTATATCTGGCTGATATGTTATATTTTGTTTTTAAATAAAGATTCAAGGTAAAGTTGTGGTATGAAAACAAATCTTGAAGAACTTGCTTTAACTCATTCAGTTTGTATCTGGCGGAGCACCCCAAAATAAAGTTGTTTTAAATCTGCATCTTCACAACTTTTGCGAAGTGTTTTCAACCCTAGCTTAATGTATATGATATAGATATATATGCCGTTGAGTTATTGAGCAGATATATATACACATATTATTATTATTTTAGTATAGTTATTAGTTATGTTATATTATTATTATTATTATTACATAGTTATTTTATTTTTCTAAACAAAGAAAGTTATTGATATATATAAACATATATATATTATATATATATATATATACATATATGTATATATTTATATATAAGATATATATATATGCTACATATATATATATATAAACCCCTAATCCCACTGATTTTTCCTCTTTTCATGTCCTATATATATACATATATATATATATATATGAAAGATATATATATATATATATATATATATCATATATATATATATATACATATGTATATGTATACATATATGATATTATTATACATTATACATATTATAGATTAAATTGTACCTTATTTTTTATATATTGCTATTATTGCTATATATATATACATATTATTAGCAAAGAAAGATGTTAGCAAGAAGATTGGCTATTGCTATACACACACGATCCTTATAAGTATTACATACATATGCTATATATATATATAGTTATTAAGCTTAAACAAAGATATGTTACATATATATATATATATATACATATATTATATATACATCAATTGTATATTACTTTCTAGCCTAAGGTGTTTAGTATGTACTGGGAAACAGAAAAGTAGTAGAATAATATGACGAAAGTCGTAAAGAAAGCCCAGTCACCACCCCCTTTTTTTTCCAATTTTAGTGAGAACTCGTCGCAGTAAGAAAATCTACCTTAGAGCTTCACGGATGGACCCTCACTATGGCATCTCGCAAAAGTAGGGTTCATCCCTTAGCCTAGGTTGGCCAAAACTATACCCTCTCACAAAACACTAGGCCATTCACCCTATTATGCACCTTTCTTCGCCTGCTAAATTCAGATTTCTTTCCTCCAGGAATCCCTTTGTTGACTCAATCCACTTTTTCCTCGGTCTCCCTTAGCCGGTCGATTCCCAGCATACTCACCACTAAACATCCGCTTAACCAACCAACTATCATCCATCATTTCCACATGGCCAGACCATCTCAACGTGTTCATTGATTCTCTCATCTCACCTACCCTTCTTTTTACTACACCAATAATAATTTCCTAATAAGTTCTTTCCTCATTTTATCAATTCTTCTCACACCTAACATGCCCCTAAGAATGTCCATCTGAACACATTGTACTTTAGATCTATGCCTCTTATTCCAGACCATAGTCTCACTACTATATATTAACACAGGTAACAACAAACCTCATATATATATATATATATATATATATATTTATTATTATTATTAGCATATATATTAGGTTATATATTATATATTATATTATTGGTTAAGTATATATATATATATATTATTATTATTATATGCATATTATTATATATTACTACATATTATTATTATTATATGTTATATATTAGTTGGTTATTATTATATATATATATATATTATTGATATTATTATTATATTACATACTTAAGTAATACACATATTACAGACAAAGAGCTAGCTATATATTGATACATATACATACATATATATTATGAATAAGATATACATAAGTTGGCTATGCTAGAGCAAGCAGTTAGCATATTATTGGTTGGTTGTTATTGTTATTGCTGCTGATATATGCTGGCTGTTGGCTATTATACATATTGGCTGGCTGGGCTGGCTGGTTGCCATATTGCTATATTACTATATATATTGTTATTATTGTATATTACTATTATATATATATTAACAGCCGTCACCCACCACCACGGCCAGCGAAGCCTTATCTCAATGGAGGGGTGTTACACGCCTCAGAAGTACACAACTAACGCAAATTAATTACAGAGATGAGCACAGACGCAGATTTTAAAGTGCGGGAGATTAAATTCAGCAGGAAACACAGAAGATGGAAGAGAATTTCACACAGAACAAAGTGGCTGGAAAGAAGGAAGCACCGCAGTGAATTAGCCTGGATTACTAATATCCACGTAAAAACTCATGCGCAGACACAGCACCCCTTTGTGCTACGAGGACGTCGTAAAGGTGGAGGAACGTGAGTGACATCCCCTGAGCACCTGCCGCTGCGGTACCTATAAAAAGAGATAAAAAGCACCAACATCGCGCCTCAAAGATAGAGGGTCAAGTGAAGCGGAAAAAGTACGGAACAAGTGTTTATAAATCTCGATCTTGACTCGATCCTGGGTCCAAAGCCGGGTGAAACCAGAGCCCCCAGATATAAGAGCAGTACTCCACTCCAAGGGCGGATGAGACCTTGTATAGCTGGAAGCAACTGAGAAGAGGAAAAAGTCTCTGCAGTCTAAACAGAACCCCAGTTTCTTTGAGGCCGCCCTAGCAACCGTTGTGATGTGAGTGTTCCAAGACATTTTTGTTAAGGCCTAAGATGTTTATATTGTCAACGGGAGAGACGAGAGAACCGTGGCTAGAAAGAGATTGGAGAGTTGAAGGTGTTTTTAGAGAGGGAGTGTAAGAAGTTGAGTTTTTAAAGAATTAAATTTCACAAGGTTGAGACGATCTCACCCGGAAATTCTATCCGGTCAGCGAGAATAGAACCGGTGCATTGAAGACGAGAGGCAATTTAGAAGTAAAAAGAGGGAGCAGAATTGAAAGAGCTGAAGAATGAGTGGTCGAGTCATCGGCATATTGAGTGGATAGTTAGAGTGGCAAAGAAAGTGATTTAATGAAAAAGTAAGAATAAAGTAGGAGATAAGACAGAACTTGAGGAACACCACTGCCACCAATAACAGAAAGAAGAAGAAGAAGAACATCAACAACAACAGACATTGAGCTATTAGAAAGAGAGCTTGTAAGTAAGCAAAGAGAAGGGAAACCCAAAGGAAGGGGAGTGCTTGGAGCAGTGACGCGTGCCATACCTGGTCAAATGCTTTGATATGTCAAGCGCCACCACGCAAGTCTCCCTGTAGTTCCTAAGATCGGAACCATAAATCAGTAAGATAGGAAAAAGTATCGCCAGTAGCCTTGAACGCCGAAAGCCATACTGGCGATCGGAAAGAAGGTAATTTAGGAGATTGAGAAATGAGAGTTGAGAAGGGTTTCAAAGATCTTAGATAGAAATCACAAGTGAGAGCTATAGGGCGATAGGGCGATAGGCGGCTTCCTCTTTTCGGAATCGGCTGGACATGTGCGTGCTTCCAACACTGAGGAAAGTATTGAGACATAGAGAATATAGTTGAACGAGAGGCGGGGTCAGCACGGAAGCACACCCTCAAAACTCGATGCTGTCCGGGCCACCCGCCTTCCTAACGTTCGCTGTAGATTTCTTGTGAGCCCATGCACTGATCGAATGTAACACAGGCAATTGAAATTTGTTTTAATTACTTGTGTACAGAAGAAAACCTTTGATTTGTAAAATAAAAATATTATATCACATAAAAATTTTAAAATAAATTAGTGGAAACATGGATAACATGGTTGAGTCAAGATTTAAGCATGTCCCAAGTAGTTAGGTTGTGGAGTCAAGTTCAAAATTTTTCCAACTCCGACTTCACCTCTTCATAAAATTATCGACTTCAACTCCGACTCACCTCTTGAAAATACTGACTCGAGGCCCGGACTCTGATTTCTGACTGGACTCCTGACTCTCTGACCTGATCTCCGACTCCGACCTGACTCACCCTTGAGGTGGCTCAGCTGGATTCCCGGATGCCCCGACTCCACTTTTTGTGGCATTGCCGATCTCGACCACGACCCGACCATATATGGTTGGCTACTATATATGAGTTGTTACATAGCAAGAAGGGAAGATAGCATATATATATGAAGTTGGCTATGCTATATATATATATATTGTTATATATATATATATATAGCAGTATATATATATATATATATATATATATATATATATATATGGCATATTTATATAATTTTCCAGAGGGTGGAGTCGGAGTCGTAGTCGGAGTCGGTAATTTTCAAAAAGGTGGAGTCGGAGTCGGAGTCGGAGTCGGAGTCGGAGTCGGAGTCGGAGTTGGAGTCGGAGTCGGAGTCGGAGTCGGAGTCTGTAATTTTCAAGAGGTCGGAGTCGGAGTTGAAGTCGGTAATTTTGAAGAGGGTGAAGTCGGAGTCGGAAAATTTTTGAACCGACTCCACAACCTTGCTTGGGACATATGCTTAAATCTTGACTCAACCATGTTATCCATGTAGCCAAACTCTAATTTATTTTTAAAATTTTTTATGTGATATGCCTCTGGTTAACATATCTGCAAGGTTTTCTTCGGTACACAAGTAATTTAAAACAAATTTCAATTTATATTTGTTTTTTAATCCTCCAAAAGAATATTAAAGTCTTTTATTCTATTGTTCAGCCATTATATTAGTTTCACCTGTCACGATCCAGTTTAACACTACTTGAGAATCAGCACTTCTGTTTTCATAATCAGAGATGAATTTAGAATAAGCCTCTAAGATAACACTCAAACATTTAATAGCTAGAATTACACCTTAAAGTTCCAGGATGAAAATGTTAAATGATTTTTTAGGATTTACAAACAAAATATTACATTTGTTACTACAAGAATTATGTTATAAAGCCAAAACAAAGGGAGGAACTATCACAAAATATTTTAAGCCCATAAGATTGACACACATTTAATGCTCGTTTGGAAAGATGATATCAGGTGGCAAGCTTTGGTCCTTTTGAAGGTTTACTCCAATGTAAAATTAATTCAGTAGACAATTTTTGATGACATTCATATTTTAGTTGCCAGGTTTCTTTTATTGAAAGGTTACCTTTAACAATAATAGACAAGGCAAGCCTTACAGTAGAAATGAGACATGTCTTGGGAAATAACTAATGGTGTCAATATGTAAATTCCTATTTTTACCTTAGATACTGATTTTGAAATTGCATACTATGTAAGTGTCGAGTGAGACCGATAAATAAAATCGTGTGGCTGGTATGGCGTAATATATGGTTTGCATAAAAAGGAGTAAAATTTTCATAACTGCAACCGCTGTTATTAGCCTTATGTTTCTTTATCGTGCCCTAACGTTACGCTAGTAAGTCATGTTCTTTTTGGACACTGCGGGATGTCAAAGCTGTAATATAACGGAATAGAGCGAAATCTCTTTCGTAAACAAAACGTCATGTCACGTGAAATACAGACACCTAAAAATTTCATGTTGAACATGTTAAAAAGATCCAAGATTTAAGTTTTGCAAAAGCAGCACCGGACAACAGACAATTGATAGTAGATGCCCTAAAGAAAGGTGGGAGAGAAAAGTTTAAGCGCCTGGTGACTGAGTACGATCAAGACAGATAAAAAAATTCAAAAAACATGTAGTGATGATTGCCGTGGAAGAATGTTTTAATAATCACAAACGAAAAAATATTTGCCGTGGAAGAATGTTTTAAAAAACAAAACTAAATAGTGCATGCTAAACATAATATTTTAAAACTTCATAACTTTGCAGGCTCATTTTCGAAGTTTTTTCGTTTTCTTTTCTTAACGGATCATATAAACACTTACATATAAGCTTAAATGAAAATTGGTAATAACAGAGGTTAGTGACTATAATTGATAATTATGCCCTTAGAAAAAGGTTATGAATATGAAATTTAGACGCTATTATTTATTTTAGCATCTTTAAAAGCAATGTTTTACCACTTAAAATAATAAATACATTATTTGCTAGCAACCTTTTAAAAATAAATAAAATAAAATTAAATTAAAACAATCCATTCCTATAACACTTATGTCTTAAACACTTAGTATCCTATCATCGCTGTGGAGCGGACCAGAGGTGTGCTAAATTTCACCCTTGTGGGAACTTTATATAAAAAAACTGAAATCATGCCAAGTCATACACTGACCTGCCCTTATTTACGGAGTTTAAAATAGTGGGAAGCAAAGGAAGTTGAAAAAACTGATAAAGGGAATGTGCTTCATATTTTACTTCTATTTTATATATATGTAAGATTGAGCAAAACGGTTAGGTTTGAGCTCAGGGAGTCGGACAGAGAAAGGAAGAGACTTTATTGAAAGAATGGTAAGAGTAGCCCTCCTCAAAGAACGAGGCATACGACAAGAGTTTAGAAGAGTGGTGTCCATTGTAATAACGATAATGTAAGGATGCGAATGCAAAAGTTCAGTGGCTAGAAAGAGTTTGGAGAATATTAGAGAGAGAGCAAAAGAGTTGACCCGCAGAAAAGCTTTAGACTCCACCCTAACAAAGAGTGCATAATGAACTGAAATACCCCAGATATGCGCTTCACACTATATTCAAGTGAGAACTGCGCCCTTGTTACAGCCAATATCATGGCTGCTACCTGCGGTTGGTTTTCCTTTGATTATATGAATAATCGGCTAAAGGGTTTCGTTGATCTTTCCGTTTAAGGAATCGCTGTTATACCTTAAATTTACAAAAGGTCCTGTTATAGACGTTAATATGCACATATATTACTTCAAAATGATATAAAAAATCGTCTGAGGTTTCAAGGCAATAGTTGCCAAGACTCTGATTTTCATGAATACTCTCCATTTTATATAATTTTCCAGACAGCAGTAAATTTGCATTTTTCCTTTACCCTTAACATACACCATTATTTTATTTGAAACTAGAAATATATATACTCTCATGCAGTATAATTTAGATTTCACAAAAAGGAATTTCATTCTATCGAGTATGTTTGTGATATACAGCCAAAAAATTAATGCTTCTGGTCCTTTATAGTGGTGTAGACCATTTGTTTTTTTTTCTCCATTCTTTAAATACCAACTTCGCACTATGTGTTTCACCTAGAACCTATAATCTTCACCACAAAAATATATTATATATATAAAGTAATATATGTGGATTAAATATATATATATATATATATAGTTAGCTATATAAATAATATAGTAATAGCATATAGTATTAAGTAAAAGTTATATATATTATAATTAAATATATTATTACTACCATAAAGTTTATATTACCTTATGATTACATATATATATATATATAATATTAGATATTAATTATATATACATATATTTAATATACTTAATAATTTAATATATATATATATATATATATATATTAAATTATATTAATATTATATATATTATATATATTTAATATTATTAATATATAGTAATTTATAATATATATATAGATATATTAATATATATATTAATATTATAATATTATATGATATTATAATATTGTGAATGTGTAATAGAAGTTGATTGGTAATATGTAAAATACTTCTCCCAACATGGCTTCTCACTCACATAGTCATATACTTAGTGCCACATAAATTACATAATCCTCCTATCCAAATTCCATACTAGAAGATCACCTTTGCACATTTTTTACCTATTAATACATCCACTCCAGAAAGATTCTTGTTATCCCTCAATATATAATCCCATCATCTTCACTACTGTTCATTATTTAATTCCATAGGAAATAATAGTTGCATAAGAGTTCAGTTTATGAGAAAGTGTGATATAGAATGTGTTGTGAGTTATGATGTTAAGAAGAAAGAGTATTTTGAAGTCGAGGTAATTAGTGAGAATGTGAGAATAATAAGTACTAGATTTGAAATGAACTAATGATAGTTAAATCTGAGTATGATGGAATTACCTCGAGAGAATGACAAGGAATTGAGATAACATAGATTGATTGATACATTGTGATAATTTGAATAGTACTTGATCCATTTATGATGGTATAGTTCCGAAGGATTTTTATCTTGATGAGCAGAAATTGTACCCGGTATATAGAGGATTATGGGACACAGGTGCTAGGTGGTATTTAGTTGGATTGGTTTCTGTTGTTTTTTATCGAAATATATTGCTTTGGTTGTATTTAGTTTTGAAAAAGTGTTCATATACTTGTTACATTCTGAATTTACTGATTGGTCTTGTATTAGTGGAAGAACATAAGGGACATTTAGAAAATATTATGATGAGTATGTGTAATAGAATACTCAAAATATTAATACTATATAAAAACATTATTATGCTTGTTTAGGAAGTAAAGAATATTAAGAAATGTTTTCAGGTTTATATATACTTGAGCAACAGTGTAGAAATGAAAGAGAAATTAACTAGGTGTTGAGAGCTTTGATATTCTGAGTATTATATATGGTGTAGATAGAGACGATAAAGAAAAGGAATCAAAAATGTGAGATTTATAGTTACGATAGAAATGCGTGTGTTAGAAAAATGAAAGTAGAGTTGGAAGTGAATGGTTCAACATTGATATTTTATAGTGGTATGAGACAAGGATCTGTTATATCACCTTGGTTATTTAGTTTATATATGCATGGGGTGAAGAAAGAATTAAAGATTGAGGTTGTTAGTTGTAAAAAGGATGATTAGTTTTGTGTGGAGACTCTGAAGAAAGTTTGAGAGCGAGGTTTGGCATGCTGTGCAAAAGGAGTAAAGGGGTTTGTAATAGTATTATTTAGAAGAAAAAGTAAGGTGATTTAAAGTGCATAAGATATGAGGAAAGTCCCAGAGTGTGTGTGTATAGCTCAGTTATGTTATGATATAATGCAAGTTGAAGCAAGTATATTTAATTAATATTTAGGATATATGTTATATGAGAAGGGGATGGATGTTGCAGGAGTGGTAGGAAAGTTTTAAATGGTAGAAAGATTGCTGCTGCAGTTTAGTCCTTGGTGAATACAAGGAGACTAAGTATTGAGTGAGCTAGTGTTTGGATGAGGGTAAGTTGTTACCTGTTTTAACGTATAGTAGTGAATCTATGGTACGAAATAAGAGATATATATGTAAGGTGCAATCTGTTTAGATGGACAAGCTTTTGGGCTTGATAGTTGTGAAAAGAATTGATAAATTGAGGAAAGAAAGTATTAGAGAATTGTGTGGTGTGTAGAAAGTGGTAAATGAGAGAATAAGCAGAGTGAATTGAGATGTTTGGTCATATCTAAAGGATGGATGATCGTAGTTTGGTTAAGTGGTAATGCTTGGTAGATTGCTAGTGGGATTGACAAGGTGTTAGACCGAGGAGTGACCAAAGACAATAAGGATTAAGTCTGTAAAGGAATGCTTGATGGAAAGGAATGTGAGTTTGGTAAAGAAAACGAAATATCTCTCAAGGGTTTGGAGGGAAAGTAAGGGTTGACTTTCCTTTGGACTTACGTAATGCTCTTCATATTAACTGTTCCATTTTCCGTGCCTGTTGCACAATCATACCCCACACTAGTGGGAAAACAAGGGTGGATATAAGAAAGAATATATATATATATATATATATATACTATATATATAATATATAACTATATATATATACGGTATATTACTATATAATCTAATATATATATAAATATGTATAATATGTGCCTATGCTGAAATCTGAATAATATATAATATACAGAGATAAAATTTAGAATATAAGTTATTTTAATTTAATTTATTATAATTAAATTATATAATATATGATATATAATTATATATATATATATATAATATATACTATATATAGTATATATCCTATTATTATTTACTAGCTAATTTATATACTAATATATATAAATAGTTATTAGTTATATATATATTATATAAGAATATATTATATAATTATATATATATATATAAAAAAGAAAAATCCGATTTTTATAATAAATTTAATTATATATAGATAAAATAAAATTATTATTATATAATATATATATACTAATAATTTATATATAATATTTAATATATTAATATATATAATATATAATATATATATATATATAATATATATATATATAATATATGTATGTGGTTAATTATTTATATTATTAATATATATATAATATATATTAATATTATATATTAGATATATGATTATATATATAATTTTATATTAATAGATATATTAATAATATATTATGATATATATTATATATTATATTTTAAAAATATGATATATAAATATTATATATATATAATAATATATATTAATATAATTATATATATTATATATATAATTAATATTATATAGATTATATATATATTAAATTATTAATTATATTTATTAATATATAAATATATATATAATAATATAATATTATATAATATATATATATTATATATAATATATATTAATTATATAATATTATTAATATTTATATTAATATAATATAGTATATATATTATTAATTATTATTAGATTAATAAATAATATATAATATATTAATATATATTTATTTAATAATATAATTAATATTATATACTTTTATATTATAATATATAAATTATATATTTAATATTATTATATAATATAAAATATATATATATTATATATATAATATTATATATTAATATTAATTAAGTATATATATGATATACTTATATAGGATATTAATAGATTATTATAATATATTATTATATTAAATAATTAATTAATATTAATAATTATATGTATTTGATTTAATTTTATATAAATATATATATAATATATATTATATATCATTAATATAATATATAGAAATCATATATATTATATATATTAATATTAATATATAATATATGATATATATATAAATAATAAGTATAGGAAGTAATGATTACCAAATAATGATCATATATTTAATATATATATATATATTAATTATTAATAAATATATTATATATATATATATATAGTACTTATATTAATATATATATATTATATAATTAATAATTATTAATATATAATATATATTTATATATAATATATTATATATATTATATATATATATAATATATTATATATATATTATATATTATAATATTATATATTTAATATTTCCCTTATTATTATTTAATAAATATAGAGCTAGCTTATACCAACCATTATGATTCTAATTTTTTTATTATTATTTATATTGTATTTTATTTTTTTATATTTTTGTATTATATATATAAATCTATGTAGGGTATATTTTTCTTTCCTCATTTTCTTGAGATTAAATTGATATATATATTTAATATATATTAATGATTAATATATTTTTCGATAAATATGTAATTATACATTTAATTATATAATAATTTTTGAGTTGTTAATTATAAGAATTAAATGGCAGGAATCCAAAATAGAATTATATATATAATATGGTATTGTGCAGTGATTAACTCATAAAAATAGAATATATATCATTATTAAGATTTATCTAATTAAAAATAGACTTTTGTATGATAAAACTTACGATCTGTAAGATGGAGAGTTTAATTGAAGTATATCCACCAGACATATATGACGACGTTTCTAGTAGTATTAAATATATAATAATATAGTAAAATATAAGATCTTTTGATATGCATACTATTGCCCATCATCAGAACACTTACACTATTATAATAGAACATATATATAATGTATAGTATTTAATATATTTTTAAAGGCAATAAGTAGATATTTTTCTAAATTATTAAGTCATGATATTTATGATATAGTATGAAATTTACTGCTATTATTATTATACTATGATCGATACATATATATGTATAATATTTGTTAATAGGTTTAGCGTATTATTATAACTGCCATATACTATGCCTTCTGCTGCACGGAATGATATGTTATTTGTATTGGTATTAGTATATATATTAATATATATATCATATCTAATATAATAAATCATATTAAATGATATAATTATATGTATAATATAATATATAGATATAATAAAATTATAAACTTGATATATTGTGTAATTAATATATATACTTATATGTTATATATTATTTTATAGATTGCCAAAAACATTATTTTTTACCTTTATACTATGAATTATATACTTTCTACTCTATACTTAAGTATATATATATATATATGAGTAGTGCAGCATTTATATAATAATAATAGCTAAGACTTGAATTATCAACGAATATGACATTATATGGAAAATAGAAAAGCAGGGAAGCTCAAAAACTCGTTCTTAATTTTTAATGTTATCATTACTACTACTTACCATTATTATATAATTTATTGCTCAACATATATTTTAGTACCACCAATATTATACCATTAGTTTTAATCTATAATATAATTCAATTGCGTATTAGAGAATCTTTGAGGTCTTGAGCCACAAATGTTGGGCCTATAGAATAAGATTATATATTATAAAAGATTAAATAACATTAGTTATAAAATTACTATTTAATATTATTACCCTAGCCACCATGAGTAATAATCGAATATATATATAGTAATTATTTAAAAGGATATATAGATATATACATATTATAGATATATTTTAAATATAATAATTAATATAATGATATACTGTAAAGATATACTGTAAAAATATATGATAGATTAGATAAGATTATTATGAATATATATAGTAATTATATATATATTTATATATATATAAGAGAATTATTAGAGGGATCGAGACTAAAGGGGGGAAATAAGATATAGCGATAGAATAAGTATTAAGATATAAATAATATATATATATATATATTATTAAATATTGATATAAGTATTAAAATGTCGGTAGTATAAAAGTTGTGAGTTGTGAAATCACATAGAGGTTATACACACATTTCTTATCTAATAGAATCAGATGAATGAGAAGAATGTAATTGATAATATATAGATGAAATAGTATTAGAATTAGAGAAAATGAATATATAAGAATGATATATATATAATAATATTATATAGAAATATAAATAACGATAATTTCATATTAATAGAAAATTAATAAATTAATATATTAATATAATAGAAATAAGATAATATATAACATTTCTATCGTAGCATTAGAACTCAATATTAATAAAATTATAATTTAAATTAGATAAGATTATTAAATAATTAATAAGATATAATAACAATAATATTAAATATAACATTAGAAAGAATATTATATATATAATTAATATTTATGATAAAAACTTTGATAGCCTTACCGATGTATACGTATTTAGCTAGTATATATTTATACTATATATTATACAAATTATAATTGAATATACTTAAACAAATACTAATGAAAAACAATTTTAAATATTCAAGTTTATAATTCTTTAAATATAATTAAAAATTTATAAATTATATATTAAATAATATATAATATTTTATAATATAATATTTTTATATTAAAATATATATATTATAATAATATATTATATATTATACGTAAGATAATAGATCATAAATATATAAGATATTATATATATTAATTATATTAATTATAATAGGAATATATATTATAGTATAAGTATTAATAATAATTAAATGTATATAATATTATATATAATTATATTGATAATATTTATCATATTATATTATATGGAATAGAGATATTTTTATTAATGATTATCTATCCTTAACTTTTTATTTCTCTCAACTTTAATAAGTTTTATATTTTTTTATGATTATAATGTTATTACTTTATAATATTTTAAATATATATAATATTATAGTAATAAATAAAATAAATTATATTATACTATTTCACTTATAAATATCAGAGGGGTCACTTCCGCTCTTTAGATACCCGCTAGTCTGCTTGTCCCGCTCCGAGCGGACGACCCACTACCAGAATATAGTTACGGGGATCTATTAGCTCTGGAGTGTCTCTCCGAAGGACGTCAGGAAAATTTAGCGGACTTGCACGTGCGGATCAAAAAAAAGCTTTCCGGGCTCTTTGTTACCACCCTGTCTGGAAAATGAAAGTAATTATCCTTCATATTTAAGAGATTCCTTATGGTCTGAGAATAAAAAGATTATAATCTATTGTTAAGTTATTTATTAAAATATTTGCATATTTTATGCCTTAAAAAAGATATATTTTATATAATATATACAACTCTCCCAATATATTACACTTCAACCATTTCGTACATCTTTAATTGTCCTATATAGAATTTAAACAGTGTAAATAAGGACTTTTGGATTTCCTCATATTCTGTTTATAGATCTGGAAAGGGGACTTTTACTCCCACAATTATCCTATAAACTTTATTAATTTTATTTTGTTATTATTATTATATTATTATTAAATTAGTATATATTTTCATATTATATAATTTAAGTATACTAAAATAATTATTATGATATTATAAAAAATAAAATAAAATATATAATAATACAAATATAATAATACAATAGCATTTGTATCGTATGGTACATATATAATATACAATTATATATATATATATATATATTTATATATTAATAGGTAAATATATATATTATAAGTATTATTATATAAGATATATTATACTAATATAAATATAGAATAATATTATATATATTATATAGATATTAATATTAATAATATATATATTATATAAAATATATATATATATAATATATATATAAATATTATAAGTATATATATAGATATATATATTTAATTATATTATTACTCTAATTATACACTACCAAAGTATAGATATATATTTATATTAATTAATAGAATATATATATATTATATATATATTAGATATATATAATTTAATATATATATATATATATGATAATTAATATTAATATTATATTATTAATATATATATATCAGAGTGCAATACTTTTTACCTATTATGTACTACAATATCGTTATAATATCATTTAGCGTTAACTTATATTACTAATATAGATAATATTAATCAGTTAGGCTCATCATACTACGTTATGGATTACATATTATTATTATATAAATATAAATATCGATAGTCGTATAATAATATTGGCGATATATAGATATATATGAATATAGTATTATAATATATAGATTGAATAAGTTTTGATATGTGCCTAGTAGTAAATATTGATTCTAATTAGATATATTTGGATTAACGCAGAAATTAATAGATATATTTCTTTATTATTTATTATATTATAGTAAATATTATTGATTATCATTTTAGAGATTTTTGCCGAAGTTGGGAAAGATTCAGAGAATAATCAATGTAAATTGACTGATGAGCATAATATATAATAAATATTAGATTTACGTAATTATAAAATAAATATTAAATTGATAAACGTTTTACATATTTTAAAAATTTAGTTATATAGCGAATTATCAATGTATATAATAAGATGGTTGTAATTAACACACGAAAAGTATTACAAGTTTAACATAATATTACCGTTAGAGATGATATTACCCAATAATATAGTTACAATTAGGTACAGGATATGATAGATAGAAAGGATTAAGATCATATTCGATTAGATGTAAATTGATTAAGAGTAATAATAAAGACATTTATATTAATTATATTGATAAAATATATGTTTATAAATGATTTATGTAAGATTTATTAAAGTAAATATCAGTTAATACATAATATAAAATAATATATTTATTTATAAATCAATATAATAATAAATATTTTAAAAAATATAAATATATCAATAAAAGAATGAACCCAAAGCATTTTACTTTAAAACCTCTACCATATATTTAAGATAATAAAAAATAAGAGCTAGATTTGTCATGCAGAATAATAAAAAATAAATCTCAACTACGACAAATATATATTCAAAAAAAAATTATTGTTAATACATATAGTATATATATATAATATAATAAATAGAGTTAATTTGATTAATAAATATATATTATATCTTACATTAATATAATTAGGCGTATAGAGACCAATCTATATAAAGTTATGTAGATATATGAGGATAAGATATTATTTAACAGTGAAGTTAATAGGGTAGTACATAGTATTAACATATACTGTTAATAACTAGGTCACAAAATCCGATATTTACTTTTATTTCACTAGCGAAGTTATGAGCTAATTCATGCTTGCAAAGCAACAATATTTTATGCCAACATCCGAGTATTTTTATAATTCTATTGAATAGTGTTATTTTTAGCACTTAGAGTATATATATTATTTAAAGGGTCAAAGTATATGAGAATATATATATACCTAGATTAATATTATAAATATATATTATATTATATATATGCGTCTAAGTGAATAGATTACCGATACTTATTATACAGATAGTAATTTATATTATAAGTATATTTTGAGTAACATCAAATCTAAGCTTCATGGGCATTCTTATAGTACCTTATATATCACAATAACAGAGTATAGTATATAATATATAGTGATATTATATAGTATTTACGCCAACATATATAAAGGGGTTATACGATATATACTTTATATGTATAGTTCTCTAGGATAATATAGGTTATATATTAGATATAATATAGATATTATAGATATGTAATAAATTAGAAACGATAGATTATATATTTTTAAAAGTTATAGATTATAATATTATACATAGTATATTAATTCTTTAGATGAGGTCATGATCATAAATCGATATATTATATATAGGTACAGATATGTATTATACTTCTAACTATAACTGGCCTTAATTGATTCGATGTTTAACTAATATCGTATGACTATTTCTAACGTATCGTACTCTAGTTAAAATTGACTTATGTAGTATTTATATCTAATTGATGAAATATAAAATATATAATCGCATAAGGTAGAAAGAATATATTATTTATTAAAATTCATATTACTATATATATATATCGTACTATCTTAGTAATCTAATTTATATAAATTATAGGTATATTATTGATATTATAATTATAAGAGATTTAAAATTTATGGATAGAGATTATTTGAAATCCTGGAATCTCAATTATTAAGGATTTCTTGTGATATCAATATAACTGGAAAGAGTTGTGAAATTTGATAATAAATTCCAAAATAATATTATATTGCCAGTATTATATAATATATATTAGTATAATATATATTAAAATATATATCATATATAATAATATATATAATATACATTATGAAAATCATAGTATATACTATAATATATATATAATAAAATAGAATATATATTAGAATATAATATATTATATAATATATAATAAATTATTAATAATATAATAATTAGATAATATAAATCACCTGTTTTTAACTTGAGTAAAATTTTAAAAATATTAGTTAACTAAATTATGCTACAATAGATTTTGCTAAGTCGTTAAGCAAAAAATTTTAGCAAAGTCAAGCTAAAATACTTCTAAATCAGAATAATCACACCGACTTTACAGGAATTTATATATTTGAGCATTTATTAAGAATACAAAAAAGAAAAAACTACATCAAAAAATTAAAAAAAAATTGATTACTCTTATCAGAAATCCACCGGCAAGACGATAAAAATTCAGCAAAACTGGAAAAAACTGCCACTTGAATTTCCGAATCACCATTTTCACCACTAACCAAAGAGTCAAAAAGGAGCCAAGTATTCGAAAAAACGCACTGGAAAGCTGCGAACTGCATTCGCCTACAAAGGAATCCAACAGAAGGAACTTTGTTTACTTTTATCTTATTTCACTGCACATTTACTATAGTGAAATAAAAAATATGAATTTCAAATAATTGATTCTAAATACTAACCTCTAATATAGGTGCTTTGTACATAGAAAGAAGCACCAATCTTGCAGCGTACCCTATATAAATGATGAACCCGGAGAGAAGTAACATCCAGAAAACTTCAATATCTAATCGCCTCTGATAAAAAACCACAAAATGATAGAAAAAAAAAAAAAATCAATACAATACATAAAGTATTACCCAATCAGAACTCTTCGAAAAAAAATTGACTCAAGACAAAGAAAACATTATCAATACTGGACTTCCTTTCATTCTAAATAAATTTTGGATATATGTCTACAAGCTTTTCACAATATCACAGTTTCGAGATATCTGCTAGACTATAGCAACTTCCTTAACGGTACGAATTTCTTCATTTATTTGAAATTATTCAATGTTGGTCTGAAACTCATTTTGAATTCACTACGAACTCTGATTCCTTTTCGAATTCTTAATGGTTCTGTGACCTTAAACTATAGTATGAAGAAATTTTCAAACTAAAGACCTAAATTTCAAGCGAACTATTTCGCCTCTAATATCTTAACTTACGCTTTTTAAGTTTGATTCTTTCATCATAATCAAGTTTGGCTATGGGCTCAGAAATTCATTTCTTGTGTATCTCCTCACTACCAACTTTATGTCCTTTTCGATATTCTAAGTGTTCTGGACCTTCTCCCTTTTATGTATGAAGAACTTTTTTCAATAAGGACCTTAAACTTAGAAGCAACCTTCGTTCGTGCTACATATGTCAAGCAAGTGTTTCTCTCCGTAAACTACCAACCTTGAACACTACTTCCTGTGCGCAATTGTCCAAATCATGGATCACGTTGAATACGCTGTAACTGACCTTTCTGAAATTAAACGGTTCTCGACTCAATGTGGCACTATTTAACTGGTGAATAATTCAATTGTTTCATATCAATAATATTATGTATGAGCATTTTATACCACTTTTATGCATTAAATGTTTGTATGTTTGTTTATATCTAACGGATATAACTAAATATGCTTGTGTTTTTCATTTCCTTTTACTTTCTGGTGTTCAGAAAATAATTTTACTTCAATGTATTCAAATATTTCATTAACATTTTGTCTTCTCTACTCACAAGCTATACTCAATTTTTCAGTCTTTCCATTTCAAATTATTATTTTTACAACAAATGTGTTATAGTCTACTTAAAAGTGTTAAAAATATATTTGATTCTAATATACCTGAAAGGTATAAACTATGTATTTTAGTTATTTTGTTCTATCTTGTATAAAACATACTTTCTCACTCCGTCGTTAGGCGCCAGGAAGTAATGTATGCACCCATTAATTGTACACACTTTCGTAGATTTATGTATTCGACTATAGCGAAGGATATTGGACGGCGAGCAAACGTTTAGCATAGAATCAAAAGTGAAAATATATATACACTCGCTTTTGTGATACTCTCAGTCAGATAGTCATCTAATCCAATTGATTAAGAATCATAAAAAATTTTCACTCAATGACTACTCTCTTCAGAAAATCCTCCCGGCCAATGATGCGTACTAAACTTCAGAAAAGGCTGCACGACTTGAATTCCAGATTCACAAATTTCGCGCCAAAAGAAGAGTCTGAAGGCAAGTCCGAAAACCAACTGGAGAGGGACTGACTACAATTCGCCTACAGAGAGTATCTAAACAGAAGTTTATACTTTTATACTTAATTTTATGTTGAATATATCCTCTTACTTGTAATATAGAAAGAATATCATTTCAAATAATGGATTTCTATAATTACCATCCTCTTAAATAGAGCTTGCTCTTAAAATAAGCCACCAATCTAGCAAGGTCTACTAGTTTACAATATATATAGTAGTTTAATGCAAAATAATAATTTAAATATTTTGATAGTATATATATATATATGATAATCTAATATATATATAATCAATATTAATTATATAATATAGTAAATTATTATATTATATATGGTAATATATTATATACATTGATAATAATGTATATATTATAGCTATACTATATATATATGATATATATATATATAATATAATATATTAATAATGTATATAATAATATAAGGTATATATATATTTAAAGTTATAATATATATATGGATTTTAGATATATATATAATAATATAATAATGAGATATTATTATTAATATATATATTATACTTATAGAATATATATAGTACTTATATATATTAATGAATGAGTTAGTTTAGTTTATTAGTAAAGTTTAACCCCCTTCGGGAGGTAGAGTTAGACGTTATTATTTGATCCCTATATACAACGTGAAGAATAAAATATAATAAGAGGTGAAAATAAGTAATAGTTAGATAAATAATGAAGAAATGCACGATAGGAGTGACGATATAGTATAGTGATGAAGATAATGATTATTATATCAAAAAAAAAAAAGTATATAATGGATGAAAGAAAGAATAGGTGATAGTAGATAGTAGTATAGATGAAGAGGAGATCAGAGAGGAGATGGGAGAAAGAGGAGAGGTACTGAGGAAATATATGTGATGAAATGGAATAGAGACAGAAGGTTCTAGACGAGAGGTTACTATAGGCCACTAGACCGGTGCTGGGAAGCCGGATAGCGATAGGTGGTAACCCTGGTTAGTAATACATTTGTTGATAGCCTGCAGACTGACTAGTATATCTATATCTTTTCAAAATCTACGTTTGCACTTTATTAAGAAATCGAGTCAACTTAAGAAATATATTTGGTTGATGTAAGAGCGAGAAATTTTATAGTATTTATGTTTCATTTACGGCACAATATTATTCTTTATAAATTTTTAAAACATTTGCTTTCCATTTTCAAATTTTTTTAATTGATTTTATAATTTTGTTTTATTTGCCTTAAAACATTTTGTTTTAATTTACTAAAATTTTGATGGATAGTGCTTTCATTGTTTAATAACCCAGAAAAAAATTCACACTATTCTACGCATTACCTATCAAGCAGGAGTAATCTAAAACCGATCCACCCTACGCCTCTGAAGACCCATCACCACCGATGCTTTTGAATCATATATTATGAGTTACTAAATATTGAGTTCTAGTATCGATTTTAAGTATTATAATGATTTTACTAAAATTGTAGAGAGATAAGATTATAGATATATACGAGAGATAGAGTAAGACCCCGTATTATGTTTTAGACATTACCCTAGAAGACCAGCTAATTATCAGTAAATCTAAACTTGATCCTCCCCCGCACCTTAACCTGTTACATTCACTATAATCTAAAATTGAATACTATTAGAGAGATTACTGATTGATAGCCAAGTACATGTATACTCTCGTTTACTAAAGATAATTATCAGGGTTATAGCATAAACCTAAATCCAGTAAATCAAAACCATCCCCCTACCCTCAATGAAGGAAGATTAAGAAGATATATATATATAGGATTAGATAGTAATATATAGGATCATACCACGCGTCGAAGCAAATTGGGATTTCCGATATCATCTTATTGATTAATCAGAATATCTCATAAGAAATAACTTACCAAATATCTAAGTGTTTTTATACATATCCATGACATAAATCTTAGGATAGATAATCAATAACTAGAATATCCACCGAATACCCTATCTAAGAGACTATATACCCCGCCCGGAGATCAAGTGACTCACGTCCTAACCAAAAGTGAAAGGTAGAAATGAGATAGAGAGTCATAATGATACACGTGTAAGATGGATTGAGGCCATTGTGGAAATGATGTAATAGAAGATGATAAGTAGGATATGTGTTGCGTTAAGCGGATGGTTATAGTGTTGAAGTATGCGTGAGAATCGACCGGGCTAAGGGAGAGATCCGAGGAAG